>PYAF01004505.1:260740-272921 GCA_007407185.1 Glycine tomentella | reverse complement strand
ATCAACAGGGGCATGTGAAATATGAAATTATTGTATGTGGAATATAATGTGTCATGTTTGGTCTGCTTGATTTTATTGTCTATACATAATGTATCAAGAGAGCCGATCCAAACCGCTTCCGCATGTTTTTACAGATGTTTTATAAGTTAATCTGATACTAATTAATGATAACACATCGGGTGCACACGGGGTGTTACACTCAATGATATATATATATATACATATATATATACATATATATATATACATATATATATGTATGCTATATTTGTGTTACGATCCTGATGTTGGTAGCACCCAACGGGATGACACCTGTGTTGCGACATACATGTGATGTATGGTATGATATGCCTGTTTGATGCTATGTATCGTGGAAAGTGAACCAGGGGGAGGAGAGGCCTCCGAGAACCCTGAGTTTACTAAGATTGTATCTCACCCCAGTTAGGGATTATGTCTTGCAGGTGATGAACAAAGACCGGATGATGCACCCCGGGCCAGGGGACCCGAGAAAGGAAAAGGAGCTCGGATGATACATCCCTGGCTAAGAAGTCGGGTAGTGGCCGGGTTCGGCTAAAACCTTAGCCAAAATTTTGAGAGCGTGTTGGCTCACTATTTTTGTATGTATGTATACGTGTTATGTACCCCGGATAGGGAAAAACACAGACGATGTAAATATTGTTATATATATATATATTCTGAAACTTTTGTGCATGAGTTACGTGTTTACCATTCCTTTTGCGAAGTTTTGTTGATGACGTAGGATAATGTCATTTTGTTAGTTGCTTTCGTATTGATTAATTAACTGATTCATTATCTTTAATTAATCAATGCACTTAACGATCATAAATGAATGTTAATAACTCGGATGCATACAGGGTGTTACACCAAGGCAACCCCTTAGTTGATTACAGGTTCTTAAAATCCATTAACCTGGTTAACCTTAACAAAACCCAGGGTTAGCCCCTGGTACTCTCCAAAGGTTCATAACACCCTAGGGCTCCCCTAGGAGAACCTATAGCAAAACCCAAGGCAACCCCTTGGTCGATTACAGGTTCTTAAAATCCATTGACCCGGTGAACCTTGACAAAACCCAGGGTCAGCCCCTGGTACTCTTCAAAGGTTCATAATGCCCTAGGGCTCCCCTAAGTGAACCTCCAGCAAAATCCAAGGTAGCCCCTTGGTCGGTTACAGGTTTGTAAATCCTAGGGATCCCCTAGGTAGACCTTCAGTGAAGACCCAAGGTTCGTCCTTGGAAGAAGGTTCATAATTCCAACTACGCTGAACCTTCAAGGTTCATAAGTCTAAAGCCTTGGTTGACCTTATTAAACCCAAGATCCGTCTTGGTAGAAAAACCCAAGGTCTGTCCTTGGTACAAAGCCCAAGAGCTTCTCTTGGCATGAAACCCAAGGTCCGCCCTTGGTAACTCGCAGTTCATAAATCCAAGCAACGCTGAACCCAAGGTTCGTAAGACCCTTACAAAACCCAAGGTCTTTCCTTGGTACGAAAACCCAAGGTCTACCCGTGGTACGCAACCCAGGGCGGACACGTAACTGGTACATCTGCAACAATGCAAAGGACCCAAGACCAGCTCTTAGGACCATTAACCCAAGATCGTATCTTGGAAAAAATCGACAAAACCCAACATGGATAACTCCACTGGTATCAATGAGGTACGACTATGTTAACTCTCAATATATGCTACCATTATCATGTTTTCTTGCAGGAATACATGTTCTAAAGAATACAAAGCCCAAGATACACGCTTGGCATACAAAGGCTAGGGTCCACCCTTGGCCTCCTAAAACCCAAGAAAACTCTCTTGGTACTACTACACACTATGGAACCTGGCGTTGAAAACCCAAGGAGCATCCTTGGAACCCAGCATTGCTCCATGACGTACAAAATCCAAGAAGCATCCTTGGAACCTGGCATTGCTCTATGATAACATGAGTTCATGACATGCAAAATCCAAGAGGCGTTCAATCACTTGATGATTCAGCAAGCAATATTGATACGTCAAATCACTCAAAAATAACAACACATTACCGCAATGAGATATTGCCCAAACGACTTATTAAGCATGAAAGCAACATACAATGAAAAAAGATTGGCAAAACACTAGATGGAGAAGTACAAAAAACTTTCATTGAAGTAGTAAAAACTTTACATGGCCATCCAACGGCCAAAAGTACAAAAGAAACATAAAGCAGCTTATACATCAACTGCATCATTAGCAGTTTCCTCAGCCGAACCAAGCTTGTAACGACTCGCCTCGTCGCTACGACATCACAAACTCTAGATTGTGCAATTTCAATTTTAATATGAAAACTCAATCAATTTGATTATGAAAATGGTAGTAAATTTTTTCGCAATAATACCATTATTATACACACGATACAATTACATAATTGAATACACATGTATGCATATATTGAACCAGTACATATCATTTACATATCAATACTTAATTTGATTTTACATATATTTACACCTGGAATCTTACATGACTAACAAAAAGAATCGAAGAACTAACTAAGAAAGAGTTGATTAACAAAACACAACTCTTTCCGTAAAAGAATTCCAACGTCATCACGTCGGCTTGGCGGCTCCAACAAAAAGAATCTCCCTCCAAGGTCACCTACTGCTACTCATCTGCTCCCACGAACGAAAGTTTGCAATCATCATAGGTACCAACCACACGGTACAACAAATGCAAGGTTGAGTTTATTATATAAAACCAGCAAACATTAGATAGCAGCAATTGGGAAGAAAACAACATTACCCACCACAATCATTAACAAAAATCCATGATTCCAATACACACTCAACAAACCAATCATCCAATGCATTTCACAACTCAAGCAATCATGCATAGAATGATGCATGCGCCTGACTCCTCTATCAGCATGCAATGTGGTACCATCTCCCGGAAATAGCCTCTTATAGGAAAAATGATTCACCGCCTATCAGGGCCACCCTGTCGTGCACTTGCCATTCCCCCACCCGGTGATCAGCCAGCGTCGCTAGGGAATTTCAAACCTGATGACCCCTTAGTACCTGCGTCTCAGCCCACTGAAACTCACAGGTACACACGTGCCTTCATTCTATTTCCACACATACAAATGAAGTATGAAACATGGGCATCATCAATGAAAGACCTAACTAGGAATAAATTCTTCCTCGCAAGGGTAACCAGTCATGCACCCCCCATGTACATACGTAACACACCAATGTGGGCTCACCGATGCACTAACAGTGGCTAGGAACAAATCCATCCTCGCAAGGGTAACCAACCGATCATTGCATCCCACGTATACATACACAGCCTACAACCATGGGCACCATCAATGTATGACCTGGCTAGGAACAAATCTTTCCTCGCAAGGGTAACCTGTCATACACCACCCATGGGTATCCATGTATATCCACACACAATGACATTGTTCACATCAACATTATCCCTTGTAAATGTCATTATCAACCTCAACATCGTAACATCTCAATATCATCATGCATATCAATATTATCTCATTTCAACATCATCAACCACGTCAAGATTATCTTATTTGAACATCATCAATTACAATATCATCAACGACATCACAAGCAATCACAATTCACATCTATACATAATACATATGTCTGAGATTCACATTCCCCAGGTCTTCAGACAATCCACATTTTATACATTCATTATTCATTATATCACAAGACTGATATTTTTAGGAAAATTATAAATTAAAGAGGATGACTACAATAAATAAAACACACTCTTATGCCCATTTAAAAATTTATTAAATAATTAAGTAGGAAAACATATTATAAAATTTTGGGCAGAGTCTCCTCTGTAATTAAGACTTTTCCCAAAAATCCAATCATCACAATAATAATATCATTCACAGTTTTATCCATCAACAAGCCAATTCATCACATCCCATTAGTTAAAAACAGTTTTTCTTGAAAACAAGCACATAAATGAACACATATCAATCATAAATACATCACATCCCATTAGTTAAACACATAGTTTTTCTTGAAAACCAACACACAATAGGGATAGGCAGTTATCTTCATAGTTGGACTCCCTGACCCCCAACTATAGTATCAAAACTGTAACCAGGTAATAAACTCCCCTTACCTATCTAGGGGTTCTTCTTATTATACCCTAGCGATGTTGTTTTGTGATCCTTCGAATATGTGTGCTTGTCTGAATGTAGAGCTCTATATATCAAATTGAAGATAATTTAGTATAGATTTCAAAAACAAGGCTAACATTAGCATTCGAGGTCAAATACCCACTCAAATTTAAAAAGAGGCTAAAATGGTGTTCTAGGAGTCCACATCAAAAGACATCATTTTGAAATTTTGATCTCACCAATGTGACCAGGGTTCAACAAGGATCACAAAAATGACATCAGTTTCATATAAAGGAGACTTTACAACATCTCATTTTCAAAGGGTTTTCAAAGGAAGTATAGAAACAGCCAATAACGTTACCCGGATCACAAGAGACATCAAGAAAGACTTAAACTAGCTAGAAGAAGACAAAGGAAACTAAGATTACCTCAAGGAAACCAAGAAACGAGGATTGAGAGCTCCGTTCTCTACCGAAAATTTGAGAAGAGTTTTGAAGATTTCGCTCCAATTAAAGGGTTCTTCTTTGTGCCGGGGTCTCGTGGCAAGCAACAGCGGCCTGTGGTTGTCTCCGGTGGCTGTGGGTGGTGAAGGAGGATGGTGGAGGAGCTTGGATCTGTTTGTAGGAGGAAAAACCTCCATTTTCGTGACTTGTAAGCTTAAAAATGTATTCAACACCGCCTTGACTCGCCCAGGCGAGCTAAATAGCCTTCAAAAATTCGCTAGGCGAGCTAGCCCAATTCTAGAATTTCTATTTCAGTGAAAAATTAATTTCTCAAGCTACAGACATTATTTTGACAATCCCAATGGTCAAAAGTTATATGTATGAGTTAGGAACCTATATTTAAAATTTGAAGGCGATCCCACGGTTAACTAATTCAGAATGGTGATTTTACTAAAACAAGTTTTTGAGTCAAACTCAAAATTGCACAATTCAACACAACTCAAACAAACTCCACATAACTTGACATCTTCACCAAGTAATTGCATATAGATAATTCACATAACATTTCAACTAATCTAAACTAATCAAATAATCAAATAACACAAGAAATACATTAAACATCTATTTTCAGTTATCAAAATTTCAGGGTGTTACAAAGCTCCTCCTCGTCAACCAAGGCGCCATCCTTCACATCCTTGAAAGGATCAAACTGACCCAAGTCAAGGTCTTTCACAAAGAAACTAGCTTGGCGAACTGCCTTGGAAAAGCATTTCTCGTATTTCTCTACTGCTTCCCTCTAGTACACCTTCAGCTCCTCAACAAGATCCTTGCTGACTGACATCTCAGCAGCAAGCTCAGTCTGAGCCTCCCTCAGCCTTTCCTCCAGACTAGCCGCCTTCTCAGCAAGCTCTTTCTCACCAGCGAGTTCGTCCTCAGCATCCTTCAGCTTGGTCTGAAAATACTATGAACACACTTCAATTAACCAAGAGTGGGGGTGAATTGGTTAAGACCACCTTTAAAAAAGTTTTCTTGAAAATAATTTGTGGAATTTAAAACTTGGATCGTATCACTCAATCACCCTTGATCAAAAACAGATTTTTCTTTCAATCTAATATCACCTTGAAATGCATGTAATGATAGAAATATCTCTTATTGATTGTATATTGATTTCCAAACAATAGTAATGAAAGATATACAAATAAAGAAACAATCACACAACAATTTATACTGTTTCACCTCACAAACATAGAGGCTACACCAGTGTCTTCCAACCAACACTAGGTTAGAGTTTTCACTATATCAAATTATTCTTGTACAAGCACAGCAAGTGACAATCTCTATCAACACTAGACAAAGATCCTGAATTCTAAAACACTATTAGAATACAAGTCACAAAGATTATGAGAAACCTACTCAAATCTTCAAACCTAGAGAACCCTTCTCTAGAATGCTTTAGAAGGAATCAATTTGAAATGTTACAATACAACAAAACAAAACTCTTAGAAAATCTAAAAAGAATTATTCAAGATAAACACTACCTGTGATCCATCATGTATGAATGAATGAAAAACGAAATGAGATTATCACACAATCCAAGTAGTATGAATTCTATTGCTTAGAATCAATATCTTGAAATCTTCTTTTCTTTAGCACATCCTTTCTAAAATACAGAAGTCTTGATCTTTACAAGATGTGTTAATCACTATGAAATCAATTTCTTGAACACTTTAGAAAGCTTGGTTTTTCTTTGGTAAGTCACTCAGATGTATTGAATAATTCGTACAAGTTCTATTTATAAAGAATTGACTTACAAAGGTTTTTAAAAAACAGAATTAACTGACAATAATCGATTAATCCGTTAGTGTAATCGATTATTTGCCATGTGTAATCGATTAAAATAACTAAATAATCGATTAAATTGTTCCTCAGCAATCTGGAAAAAGATTACGAACAAATTAATCGATTATTCCGTAATGTAATTAATTAAAGCAGAAAAACAGAGTTTTCTATAAAGCCTATGTAATTGATTACGATAAACGGTAACTGATTAAAGCAGAAGTGTATGGTTTTCCAAAATACACTATGTAATCAATTAACTCAATCATTTAATCAATTAAAGTGTTCTTCGTGGCTTTTGTAGATAAGAACAAGAGAATTTTAATCGATTAAAACACTGTGTAATCGATTAAAACAGTTAGTTTTCATTTTCCAAAAACAAAGCCATGAGAATCAGTTTTCGTTTGAAATCATTTAGTAACTTCTAAGTTTTAATAGCACCTACTTATGCAAATTCAAGGAGACATGCAAATGGCAATGCAAGGATCACAAAGCAATGTACTTGAATCAAACTTAAACACATTGCAGATGTCTTTATACTTGATTCGGCATGATAAAGCAAAAATAAATTTAAGCTAATCATCAAGCTTCTTCTTCATTCTTGCTTTTGATTCTTCTTGCAACTTCCCCTATATCCAACATGGTCTCCAACTCAGCCACCTTCTTCGCCAATTCTTCCTTCTCAGCCAAAGCCTTATCATCCTTGGCAGCAGTTACTCTGCCACAGACGACCAACTCATCACCATCAAGCTAGCCCGCAACAACTTGGACAAAGCTTCACTGGTGTTAGTGAACAGCTAACGGTTACACCTGATCGCCTCAGCAAGGGCCACCACGGCGTTGTTCAACCTGTTGCGCTCCAAGCGCCATGAACAGTTGCCTCAACTTGTTGTAATCTTGCTCTAAAGAGACAGCCTTGTTCATAGCCTCCTGATGCACTTGTCGATGTTCATTGATGATGGCATGGCCCCTTTAAAGAAAGAGCTCGGTAGTGTCAAGCGAATGATGAGTACCGGTCGACCTAATCAAATTTCTGTCAAAAGGAGTCGACAGTCCTTGGTCAAGCCTGTGCCCGACACTCCACAAAAAGTCAACCTCCCTTGTAGCACTCAAAAACTCAAAAGGAGTAACGGGACAAGCAGCAGGCGGCGGCATCGCAGCTGAAGGAGATGGAGAAGGAGTAGGAGCAGCAATAGCAGGAGGCGGAACCTAGACAGGAGGAGGTGAAGTTGGCAGAAGCCCAGCAGCCTCTGGCAGATCCCGGACAGGAGGCAAAACTCGGACAAGAGGAGGTGAAGTCGGCAGAAGCCCAACAGCGTCCCTCAATGCACACAGGCCACGACAAGGATAGGCGGCCCGAGACTTCTTGCGGCCAGACATCCTGGCACCCTCATCCCTTTTCCTCTTTGCTAACTCTGAAGGGGAAGGGTTGGAGAACGCAGCGGCTACATCAATAGGGCCATCCCGGACAGTGGGCCGACCTTCTTCACATCGGGGGGGAATAGGGGGCGACACAACATCGCCACCCACATTGCGCACCAATGGTCTCCATTTGAAGTCACCCATGATATTTGCAAAAACACGAAAGTATCAGAGTTCGCATACCAGAAAAACAGAGAAGTTTTAAGGAAGGAAGATTATCGTCTAGTGCAGCAGAGGGGCCATCGGCCGAAGGCAGCGACAAAATAGCGCACGCGTCCAATGAGGCCGGCAACAACTCCAAGGTTGTCTTGTCAGACCTCTCCACAAGGGTCAACATGTCCTCATCAAAAGACCTGAACCTGGTACGGTCAGCCTGCCAGTAAAAGGGAAAGTGAGTTTTCCCATCCCCGTTGTGCATCAATGGCAACCCATCAGCCATGACGCCACTTTCGCGAACCTTGAAGAATCGGTCCTTGAAGCGGCGGAAGACGTTGGTGTCTACCTCAAACAGCTTTTTCGAGACACTGTGCAAAGAGACCTAAGTGACCTTCCCGGACAGCAAGGTCTGGAAAAAGAAACAGAAAAGAGAAACAGTAGCACAAATGTGCAGATAAGAACACAGAATATCAAAATCCCTCACCACTGCCCAGCCGTTAGGATGAAGCTGGGAAGGGGCACATTCAAGTACTCCAGTAAAGCACATTGAAAAGGAGAGAAGGGAAGGATAAGACCCAACACCTCAAAGAGGCATCAGTACATGAAGATGAAGGGCAGAGTGCCTGACGCCGTCCTTAAGCAGGGAAAATCATCTTCCCTACAAGGCTCAACAATGACCTTGCTGGCATCCGAAGGAGCCATCATCTGCAACATAGAGAGAAGCATGTTTACAAAAACAGTGGAAGTTATGGAGGAACGGTATTTAAACATGTCCTCCCTTACCCACTCATAAACACGAATGGCTGAAGCAACTGGTGGTGACACAATAACAGGGCTACGACACACACGCGAGAATGCTCTAACTCCTCCAAGGCTACTTAGCCTCATCCTCCCCAAAGAAGAAGCATGGATGATGGTGAGCGACAAAGGTTCATCCATCCTTGTTTGCTGACAAGAGTGAGAAGTGCCCTCACCAGCTCAATGAGAACTTTCCCTCCTTTCAGAGGAAGAAGACGATCCGTCTAAAACTCCTCCATGGGTGTTTTCCTTCGAAGAGTCACCCACGAAGTTGACTTCACACATAATGTGTTGCTCTACTGAGCCACTAAAGTCACTACCACCCATGCCTAAGGCAGAATCAAAAACGTGTGAGATAGACATTTTTTTTTCCTTGAGAAAAAATGGAAACAAGAAGTACGAAGAAGAAGACTCGGAGAAAGCAAAGACGAAATGCTCAAGAAATGATGGCAAAAATCGCAAAAAATCCCAACTATTTAAAGCACACAGTGAACGTTGACGGTTATTGACACATCCCCTAGAAACTCGTACCACGATTGACCGCATCCACCCACTACCACACGTTCTCCAGTACGTATCCACTCCCCGAGTGACATGTGTACACGAGTAATAATGTGTGGGCGGCACATGACTGATAGCTTTAATGAAGACATAACGCATGTCTTCAGTAATCACATCAACGGTCATATCTTGGCAAAGTTCATCAACCTTGACGCTTCACTCACCTGCCATGATCAAATTTATCATCATCCTTGACGGCTCGTCTACCTACTATGATCAGAATTATCATCATGTTTGGTACTTCACTCACCTGCCATGATCAAATTTATCATCATCCGCGACGCCTCGTCTACCTGCTATGATCAGAATTATCATCATTTTTGGTACTTCACTTACCTGCCAAGATCAATCCTAAAAGACAAAATAGTCCACCTTAGGCAGCTCAACATTCACAACCCAGACTACCCTGTCCAAGTTCAGCTACCAATGCAATCCGAACAACCTACACTACAAAGCCTAAGAGCTTCTCTTAGCATAAATCCAAGGTCCGACCTTGGTACGTTACAAAACCCCAGGTCCACCCTTGGTATCTCGCAGGTTTGTAAAACCAAACTACGCCAAACCATCACGACTCGTAAGTCTAAAGCTTTGGTCAACCTCATATTACTTAACAAAGCAATTGGCCTCAACACACGACATCACTCGTCTACCTTCGGGGGCTGATGATACTCATCATACTACTATAATACTAGACATTATGTATTGACACTCTTTCACCCTCTTTTTGCCCATAAAAGTGGCTTGAAGGCTTATGTACCGTCCAAATATGGCGTAATTACATGTGGCCATCAAAGGCAAGTAGCTGAACACGTGGACACCCTACACGTCAGCATTGTCATATTAATAGTGTTGATTTGTTCTCCAAGTGTCAACCCGGACACACGTGTTCGCCTTCCATGTCAGCCCTGCTAGAGGAGCGCGGACACCTACCTGGTACAGGAGCATAGACACCTATCTGCTACAGGAGCACCAACACCAACAATACCTATCTCTTTAATAACATCATATCCACTATGCTTGGCTATTCAAATAGGTGTAACCACCATATCATATCATATCATATCATATCATATCATATCATATCTCAACAAGTTATCTACAAGTTGTTACTTATCTACAAGTAACAGTATATCAATAAGATACACATTATCTTCTATTTCTAGATAACTGCCTGCTATTATCTGTTATTATGTTATCTACAAATTACTAACAAACAAAGGCCCAAGGCCTATACTCCACACTATAAATACAACCTTACAGGTTCTCTCTAAACACATTTGATTACACTCAATACACACTCTATTCATACTTGAGTCTCTTTCCTAAACAAAGCTGAATCACCGTCCGATGTGCAGAATTTGGAGTCCACCTAGACCGCGTCTAGCCCACGTGTGGAATTTCCAGATTTTGGTAAGAACATAATGGTTTGTCAATACATTCTCTTTCTTCTTTTAATGAGAAATATTTATAGTTTAAAAATAATTAATATAAGAAATGTTATAAATTGATTCATATAAAAAAGAATAAATATTATTTTAAATTTAGATCTTATAAATATAAAATAAAACTTACTGTATAGTACAAAATGGTGAAATTACACGTGACCATTAATGTGGGGTCACTGTATACGTGTCCACCCTTCCTGTCAACCTTGCTACATTACTAGTGCACATTTCCACTCTCCGTGTCAACCCTACTATAGTGACAGCGGACTTGTCCGCCCTCCTTGTCAACCTTGCTACAGGAACACGACATCAACCTTCCTCAGCAAGGTCTCCCTGGCCAATAACTTGTCTATTACACCTGATTATTCAAATTGGTGCAACCACCTTATCTCCTAATATATGTCCAATTATCTACCAGTTGTTACTTATATACAAGTAACAACATATCCACAAGGTACACATTATCTCTTATTCAAATTACATAACTGCATGTTATTATCTATTTATATTGTCAACAGATTAATTAACAAACAAAGGCTCAAGGCCCACACTCTACGCTATAAGTACAGGTTCTCTCTAAACCTTTACTCACTCATTACTCACCCTCTGAGACTACCACTCGGAAACTCTCCACTCTCTTAACTTAGTTATACTTCTATAATTGACGTACTTACTTAAGCGTTAGAGTCCTTTCCTTTGTTTTGCAGGTCCCCCTCCTTAACAAGGTTGACTCACCATCCAACGTGCAAAGTCTAGAACCCACCTGGACCACTTCAAGCTCAGTACATGGCATTTCCAGATTTTGGTAAGAACACTAGCTTGGATGACTTTAATTGCAACATAATCAAGATTTATACTAATAATAATAATAATAAAATAACGCCAATACTAATTACCCATCATTTTCATTTGCAGATCGATGAACGAAAAATAGAGTTCTATTAGAAGTATTGCATTATTGGTAAAAAGCATAAGCATTGGGCAAATAAAAATCATTCATCAAATATGACTAATAAACTAACATGACTCGGTCTTTTGTGGTTCAAATCAAGCATAATGTTATTATGTCATAGACTTATAGTCACTAACTCTTTGTTACCATAAGTAGACAGGATGGACATATATATGTGTTCTATACTACATATAGAATCAATCTTTATGAAAAATATAATGTGCATGTGTAAGTGATAGACTCCAGATCCGCTCCAAGTCTTGTTTGCCCCGATCTTCCTTGAAATGGAAGCACTTCTTCAATGGAAACTAAAAAACAGAGTATGGAATGCTCTGTTTTGACAGCTTTTAGGTTTTTCAGAAATTTAAGAATTGGATTGATGGAAGAAGATTAGGAATGGAATGTGGATTGACACCATGGAATAGGAATTCC
>PYAF01004505.1:241136-251451 GCA_007407185.1 Glycine tomentella | reverse complement strand
AAAGAATCTTGAGACTAAGTCCTCCCAAGTTGAGATACTATTTGATGTTTGTCTATTTAACCATCTCAGTGCATTTCCCTTAACAGCAAAAGGGAATAGGCTTAGTCTTACCGCATCATCTGAGACCCCTTGGTGTCTGATAGTGTCACAGATTCTTAGAAATCTGTCTATGAAATCATGAGGGTCTTCAAAATCTTCCTCACCAAACTGACTTCTTTCCACCAATACAATCAATGAAGGATTTATATCAAAATGGTTAGCTTGTATTAGTGGCCTTACAATGCTGGAGTTTGGTCTTGTGAACATAGGAGCCAGAATATCCTCCATTAGTTCATCCTTCGGTCTTGGCTGATTATTTCTTTGTTCAGCCATCTCTACTTCTGACTCTAATTCTGAGATTGAATCAAAGTCAAAGTATTCAGCTTCTCTTCTCCTTTGTCTGGCTAGTCTCCTTCGGATGGTTCTTTCAAATTCAGGATCGAACTGTAAATCCTCAGGGTTAACTGAATCTCGCATAAAACTTAGAGAAGCGATTAGTAACAAAAATTTCAATCACAAGATTAAAATTACTGTAAAAATCCGTTAACCAATCCCCGGCAACGACGCCAAAAACTTGTTGGTTAAATACGCACACTACGGCAAGTGCACCGATCGTTTCAAGTAATAAAATAGGTAAGTGAGTATCGTCTCCTCAGGGATTGGGGTGAAATTCACAGTAAAATTCAGTCTAAATGATTGGAAGTAAAAAGAAATTATTTGTGAAGAATTTGTTGTGTGTTGAGTGTTTGAAAGTAAATTGAAAAGACATAAATAAATGCAGTAAAATAGTTGAAGTGTTACCAATGGAAGAAACAATTGTGGTCAGGCACAATCCCTAATGTTCCTTACCTCTTTCACTTAACTGGTTTATCAAATTTGATCACTCAATGATGCATCTTTTCTATTTTAGTAAATTCTAATTCCTTAGCAATTTAACCCTTTAACAACAATCCTAATTCCTTAGCAATTCTTGTCAAGCATGTAAAAGACTATATCATGAGGGTTGCTATTTCCTATTGCTCAGAGAATAAATCTTTTCTACTTTAGTTAATCCTTAATCCCTTAGTGAATTAACCCTTTAACCTGAATCAAAAACCCAATTCCTTGGTGAATTCTATCAAGTTAAGCATGTAAAAGACTATATTATAAGGTTCCGCAGCCATGCATCCCTATCCCTAGGTAATGAATAACTGTTATTTTACTAAGGTCAGAAATTAAAATCTCAATGTCCCCATTGCGAATCCTAACCCTCAATACCTAAATAGAATGGCCAATTCTAAATAAGAATAAAACAATGAAGAACAGAGTAAAATAAAACAATAAGAATTCTCATTCAATACCAGTCAAGTTACAGAGGAGTTTACATCAGTTCATGGCCTTCCCACAATACAAAGTGTAGCCTGCCATAGGCTTCAAAGAAACCAAAGCTATCAGATAAAACATTGTTCTGCAGTGACCTAGCCTTGATTCTTGACTTCCAAGGGTTTAGAATGATGTATGGAAGTGTGGAGAGGTGTGTAGGTGTAGATAGTCTAGTGTCTCCCTTTCTTCAGTCCAGAGGCCTTGTATTTATAGAATGGTTTAATTAAAGTAACAAAGTCCCTTTCTGTGCCCAATTTCAAACCAAATCTTTTTAAATCAGGAAACAGCGTATTTATGGCGCTGATCGCGTGGGTTGTGGCGCTAATCGCGCCACAAGTTCGAATTACTGGCGCTGGTAGCGCGGAATTCCGTGCTAATCGCGCGGATAGCACGAATTAGAATTGCCTTCAGACCTTCTGGCGCGGATGGCGCCGGGCATTGCGCGGGAGCTTCGAATGGATGGCGCTACTGGCGTGAACATCCACGCTATTCGCGTGGAGTCTTCGAGCTGGGCACTGTATTTTTGCATGTGGCGCGACTCGCGCAAATCTTGGCGCGAACTGCGCGGGACCTTTGACCTACTTTTCTTCTTCTTTTGCCTTATTCTCCTCCTTTTTGGCCCTGAAAACGCATCTTGGTAATGAAATGAGCTATAATCAAATATAATTAACAAACTAGCCTATAACTAATCTAATTCTTAATGATTTGATCGAAATATAGCCTAAAACTATCCTAAAACTAAGATGTGTTCGCAACACATCAAACAATTCCCAGATTTATTAGTTGCTGTCCTCAGCAACAAACAGAACTCTAAGATAAGAGCAAGGATCAATAATCAAACTAAACCACAATGTTACAATCCTAAAATCATCATGCTGAGTATAATCAATTTACATCAAAGCTTCCACGGTACTTTCAAATTTGTCCATTTAGTGAGAGTAACTTGAGTGTTTCTCACAGACTTGTGTTTGTTCACTCATTCACTCAAGTGTATCAGGCTAATCAATCTCTCACTCAACATAGTCACAGCATTACCATAGGCTTGAAAATATTCTCAACAGATGCAAGCATAATTTGATCAAAAGGTCTTTTAGGCTTGTAACTTGGTTGGGCTAAGGGTAGGAAAAATCTTTGGAAAGTAGCTAATATGAGGCTAGATCCAGTCCCTTAAGTCCAATCCTGTGGTCTTCCATGTTCCTTGTTCATTCTCTTCAAACCTGGTACTTTATTCAACAATTTATTCTTAATGATAAATAAACAAAACAAAGAAATAACTTTATTTTTGATTCTTTTTCTTTTCTTTCAAAATACAGCAACTTTCAGACTTCCAGCTAATAATCTCAGGCTTACTATTTTGCAACTGGCCTGTGCTTATTTATTCTTGTTCTTACATACCAATTGAATTCTACTTGTTTTCCTTCATGCCTTGATGGACAATTCCCTGTTTTCTGTTGTCATGGACTTGTACTGTACTTTCTCTAGCCTCAGGGAGGTTGGTCAATGGATATGGCTCTGATTTGGGTAATTTGAAATGAAAGGCTCAAGCTCAAATAAGGTACAACTGGAAAAATAATTAAAGGTAAGTCAATTTTGGCCCTGGTTTTCAGAAGAAGAAATTGTCTTAATCATGTCAAGTCACACCTGCACCCAGAGGAACAATTCAAGTTCTAGAATACTATGAAAATGGAGTCTCTCAGAAAAAAGAATAATTACTGTTTGGCTCAAAATCTCACAGGTGCTAAACTCAAGTCAATCACTGCTGACTTCATTGCAAGCAACATTTCCACTTCAACATGTATATCACATACCAACAATCATAATTCCATTCATGTATCATACAGTTCATGCTATGTTTCATTTCACACAAGCTTTTATCAGATAGATCCTATTCATTACTGTGTCCATTCACTTTTTAGTCTGAAAAATCTGATGTGCTGCCAACTTTTATTGAAATATTTAGCTAAAAATTTAAACTAATAACTAAAACAAAATTTTTCTATTGGACATCCTTTGTTTCTTGAATGTGATTCTTCAAATAATGCATATGCACCCATTCCCAGATTTAGAAAATTGTTGTCCCCAGCAATACATGAAAAGGATTATGTGCTGCTAAATATTCAATCATGTATGCATTATTTGAGAAATCACAACCAGAATGAACATTAATCCAAACAGAGCACACTTAAAAACAACTAAATACTAAACAACTACCTAAAACTGCTATAAGCATACTGAAATTTAAAAACATAAACAAAAATTAGATGGTCCCTGGTTATCACTTTGCTGCTGGATGCAGCAGCACTTGGCTTGCTGTCTATCTCAATCTCCTTAACCTGCAATGCAGAAAAATTCCAAACTATACCTGATGCAGTGGGGTGAATTCCCAGATTTGATCCTTGCATTGTGGTTCAGATCAAGTAGGCTGTGCATTAGTTAATAGCATTCAAAAATAACAGCACAGTTCTCAGCAACATGTTTACAATTGTTTGGGAAATCAAGCTGCTCAGAATTTCGCAGTATGCCTATGATTCCCAGATTTAAACAGTGAGAACCCTTAAAACAATTTAAACAGGGCAGTAATAACATTCAGCAGGTTCTCATTGGGCAATCAATGTTCTTTATGCCTTTCAAAAACAATTTTCAATTAAAATCTTGGTTCAAACGAACCACATATTTCACTCAACACCAACAAGATAGCAAACAGCAAGTGGACAATTCATATTCACAATAACAAGCACAATCCAACTATCCAATTGATTCAATCAAAAGTAGAAGATGAGTCTTAAGAATTCCCAGATTTGATTCATTAGATGTACTAAACCAGATATAATGTAGATATCTTATGCAAACAACACTTCGAATTCACCAATGGCCAGTACACACTATGCACATTATGACAGAGAATTGAATAGCTTCACCTGGATTCCCAGATTTAGCCCAATGAATGTCCCTAAGTCATTTGGTCCTAAGTTGTCATGGACATAGTTCACACAAACAGATATATGCAGTCAACATTAAATCCTGTGTCCATTTCTTGGTCCACCCCACCTAAGCATTAACAGTAACTATTCTGTGGTTTAAAACTCTTGTCAAGATAACCATTTATTCAAGCATTCACATTTTAAACATTTTAGGTTACTTGCAAGTCCAAAATTTCAGTTCAAAACATAACACGAATCAGAATCAGTTTTATTCGTATCATGAAATTAGCCTCAATGGTTCCCAAATTTGGTCATTACAAGTTCAAGGCTTAGTTCCAATCCTAGTTGAATAACCCAATTAATTCAACTCACATACGCACATATAATCTTGATCAAACACAATTTAAGGTGGAGGAGGGCTGCGAGAGGTCGTATTCAGTGAATCTTGGAGAGCGTTTTTGTCAATGTGGCAAGTTTAAGGCCTTCAGATACCCATGTAGTCACGCCGCAGCTGCTGCTTTACATGTCGGTCATAATCCTTTTCAGTATGTGGATGATGTCTTCCTCGTAAGTAATTTGGTGCAAGCTTACTCAGTCCCATGGCAGCCAATTGGTAATGAAGGTGTTATTCCACCGAGTGACGGTCCAGTTATCGTACCCAACAGGGAAATGTTGTGTGGAAAGGGTCGTCCAAAGTCGACCAAAATACGTAACGAGATGGACGAAGTCGAAACTAGTCAAAGATGCACCAGATGCGGAATTTGCAAGGCTGTTGGACATAATCGGAGAGCTTGTCCTGATCGTCGTGGTGTTTCATGATTTTAGGGTCATGTTTGTAATATTACTTGTATGAAAATGATTTTAATTTTAATGAATTGCATTATTTTTCATACTATGTTTAGCCTTTCATCATCTTCATCAATTCGCATAAAAAAATAGATTGAAAACAGGTTTAACATATGGAGATAAGAAAATAACAACACTAATCAACACCATCACTTGAAATAATAACAACAATTCAAATAACTACACATATGGAGATAAGAAAATAACAACACAAATTAACAATTTCACATATGTTGTGTAGCACATATGTCTTCTTGCAATTCGACTACGGGTTTGCTAAAAACAGCTAAGATGTGTATTAAAGAAAAACGTTTTCAGTAGTTGGATTCTGCTAACACCTTCAAGACGTCTGCATCGCTTAGCAACTCTTTTATGTGATATTCGATCGTGTTGTCTGAATAAGCGTAATGCGCTGGCTGTCTGAAAAACAATTTTCTTACCACCTGTGACTTATGAATTCCATAAGGGGGAAGCCCAACAGGCGCAACTTGCTTGATTAGATCCTTCAGTGTTTCAATGTTGCATCCTGAAGGAATTTCAAATCTTATTGGATTTGTTCCAGTGAATGCATATCCCACAAAATCACCTTATCGTGGTATGTTCCACGTGCCGTTGTAATATAGCATTGCATCATGTATTGGGACGATGGTGGATTGAAGTAGGCTGAGTATACCCTCGGGTGTTCTATTTATGGTGCATAATATTTCTATAGGGCCAACGCTCGACATTTGTTCATTGCACATTAACATTAGGCAAACATCGTTATCATTGGTAACTTGAAAAGAATGAAAATAACATTGTTGACCTACATGTAGGGATGACTGTCTGTAGTAGATTTCATCAACAAAATGGTCACTGCTTAGCATAAGGGTGTCGCACATCCTACTCTTCAGTGTCTGAAAAGAACACTGATCGGGAACCCACATTGGTATTGGAGAGGGACATTCAAAATGAACACCTGTTTCATTGTGTTTCATCGATCCATTTGGAAAAATGAAGGCTAATCTTGAGTTAGCAATGGTCTGACTGCTTGTTTCTGCTAGTAATGTCATAGTATTCAGAATGAGGGAGTTGTGGAGGCAACTTGTATGGGATTGTCAGCCTTATATAAGGGTCAATGACGCCCAAATGTAGGCGTGACACCCTTTTCTATGACGCCTAACTTGGGCGTCTTTAGTGACGCCTCCATTTGTTGGGCGTGTTCAGTCACGCCCTATTTGAGCGTGCTCAATGCCGCCCCATTTGGTCGTCTATAGTTACCAAACCTGGACAACCAAGTATACTATACACTTATTTAATAAGAATGACATCGTGGATTTTCATAAGTCATTTGTGCATGATATTTGTTTGCCAACGACAATTAACAATGTGGGCTACTAGGTTAGGATTTAGTTTATAGTTTAGTTAATGGCGGCGGCATAAGATGCTTCAGTACTCCCTGAGGACCTCATAGTGGAAATTTTTCATGGGTTGTAGTGAAGAATGTCATACAGTTATTTGTCGATGCCTCATGGTTTTTTTTAAGTCTCTAATGACGAACCTTATATTACATAATAAGCTAAACAAGTTAACCAAAAACAAATTGTGCAGGTTGTGCATAAAAATGTTGTGCGCCACTAGTCGTGCTATGTTAAGACAAGAAATTGAACCATTAAACGAAATTGCTGTTATAAAAGTCTCAACCACAAATAAAGTCCACTACAAGCAAAAAATAAATAAACACAAATATAAATACACAAATAAACACTATGACTCAGGTGGCCATTGATAATGACGCGCTTGACGATCGGGCAACACCCGTCTACCACGTTGCTGAGAAGATCCTACCTGAGGAGGGGCTGCCTGAGGAGGGGATGCCTGAGAAGGGCCTGCATGGGAAGGGCCTGCCTGATCCTGCGATGCTGGGCGGGGATAATCATGAGCTGGGGTGGTGTAACACCCCGTATGCATCCGGTGTATTAACATATTACTTAATCAGATGAGCGCATAATTACTTTAATTAAAAAGCTGCGGAAGCGATTTCAAAACCATATTTCTTGATTCATTATGTATGGTACGTATAGACAGTAAAGTAAACGAATGCCAGATTACCACAACAGCATCAGTGATCCAGATAACGTAAAACAACGACAGATAAGATTATAATATTCAAACCGATATACCAGGAGGTTATAAACCATAGATATCCATTTGCCTATACATAGGTTATATGCACATTCCATCAAAATACTCTAACTGTATCCATACAAAATAGTAGGCATCAGTGCCCTGATATCACATATCAGATCCTCATATAAGGGTACACCATATACAAAAAATTCAATATATGTAAACATACACACTTTTCCCCAGAAGGGTACAAAATAACAACACATATCACATATATATGTCTGTACACAACAATAAGCAACCAAGCTCTCAAAACACTACTCCAAGCAGCTATATGATATGCGCCTAGCATATAAGGTTTTCCTAAGCTTTTTAGAGCAAGAATTGAGCATGAAGCATGAATAATTGCCCTGTTTTGTTATGGTTTGAACTAATGTGACGAATTGACAGGAAAGCAACCACAAGTGCCAGAACTAAGCAAAAATCAGAAGAAAAGAGCCAAGTCTGCAGAAGCTATGGCGCCATCAGCGCCACATGTGGCGCCTGGAGCGCCATTCACACTGGAAGCTGGCGCCTGGAGCGCCAGACTCACGCCAGAGGCGCCAAAAGCACTAGAACCTGGCGCCTGAAGCGCCAAGTCAGCGCCTGGGGTGCCATCAATCCTGGAGTTCAACACCTGGAGCGCCATTCTGGCGCCCAGGGCGCCAAAAGCCATTGCCAGCCAGCGCCTGGGGTGCCATATTCTCTAGAAGTTGGCGCCTGGAGTGCCACACCCATGCCAAAGGCGCCACAGGTCGACAGAAGCAGCATTTAAGAGCAAAACAAAGATTTCACAAGCTAGGCTATATATACTTCCACCCTCAGCATTGAATGTACGAACTATTGGGGGGAAACTGCACAAAATAGGGTTTTAGGAAGCTTGGGTACCTTAGTGAGGGTTTAGGGAGAGTGAAGGTTCAAGTGGAGGTTTCTCCATCTTCTCCTTCCTTGCTTCAGCTAGGTATGCCATTTTCTTTTGTAACACAGCCACCCATTATGAGGTTTGGCTAGTTTTTCATTGTAGTTAGAGCTAAGCACTGAATGTAACCTCTTTTGAGATTGTATTGGATGTTATCTTTTATTAATGCCAAGTTATTTCATTTTATTATGTTGAATGCATGTTCTATCTCTCTCTGGAATTGATCACTCTAGTTAGATATTAAGAGCTGGGGTTGGCAATAGGAATGTTGGGGCCTTATGCTTGGACTGGGGTAAAGTGACAAGCTTTACATTAACTAGGGATAGGAGTGTATGCTTGCAACCATTTAATGCATCATTTAATGCTTGACCTAATCAATATCACTAAGGGATTAAGGTATTAGAGTGGGTTAAAGGGTTCAGGACACTACGGGAGTAGGACTTAGCTATTATTATTGAAGATGCATGTTGGGTAATTTAGGCTTAATGAAAGTAGTAGACAATGCATGAACTGAAGTAGGAAGCATTTGGTGTGGATTGCCCTAGCTACTTAACCACATATCTTATTATCGACCTCAGAGGGAGCCCATCTGTGAGGACTCCACTTCATACATACAGATGCAGCAGTAGCTCCAGCACCAGTCCACTATTATCCAGAGCATCCAGCTTCAGCTCGAGCAACAGACCCAGAGCCTAGACACCCAGACCGCTGCCACTCAGAGGATGCAGGCTCAGCTTGATGAGCAGTCTCGGATGCTCACCGCTCTCTGTCAGCACTTCTCTGTGGATCCCACATCATCACCTTCTCAACCACCACCTCTGGCATTTGCATTACCACCCCCATATGCTCCACCTTCTCCTCAGGTAGCCACAGACACCATGGACGAGGACCAGCTCCCATGATCATCCTCACTCCTTACCTTTAGTTCATTTCAGTTTTTATGTTTCCGTCATTTATTTTCCCCGCACTTTACATTATTTCTACTTTAGACACTTTTTGCATACTGTTGGCACCGTCAGTGCGTGACCGTATATATGACATTTCTGCTGTTGAGACTTGATCTATGCATGAGTCGTTTCCTCTTATAACGTGTTATCTATGTATGTTTTCTTGTATGCGTCTCATTTGCTGGGGACAGCAAAGGGTTTAAATCTGGGAATAGGGGCACGTTAATCGAGGAAACACACGTCTTTTTGAAAAGCGAATCGTAGGCAGATAGCTTTTGATAACAAAATTCTTTTTGTGAAGCTATACAAATACGTTAACTACAATTTATTTTGCGTCTAATTCCAACCTATCCATAGGTGTACATATTAGACATTTTTGCTAAAGGCATACTGTCCCGGATTTAGATTTGCTTGATCAGTCAATTGTGAATGGGATTTTTGGAAAGCATTGGTGATATTAATCATGAATTGATGTTGTATGAAACTTGAACTGAGCATGTGAATGCTTGTATGGTGAATTCATTTCGAAATGAATGCATTGTTTGATTTGATATCATCATAAGTCCAGCTTGATACCGTAGCCAGTGAGGTTCGTGCCTATACAGTTAATTTCTTTTGAGGGATGCCTCACTGTGATAGTACACTAGAACTTGATCCATTTCTCTCTGATGCATGCATAAGTTGATGTGATAAAGGCATTTTGTTCTTTTAGCCAGGGCCAAATAGATTTCCTTGAAAGAAAATTTTACCATTGCTAGCCCCTTGAGCTTGAGACCTTTTTGTTCAATCACCTGATGCAATATGCTAACCACTTTAATTCCTCTACCTTGATTGAGATTGGACAGCTGCGTGGTTCAGAAAGAAAAGCACATAAAAGAAAGGTGAATTCCATTAGAAGCTAAGGGCTGAAAAGTAAGTCTCCAAGTGAAGCCACTAAATGAACAAAAATAAAATAAAAAGCAATGTTAAGAAAAAGAAGAAAGGAAAAAGCAAGAAAATGATAAAAAGGAGTAATGGAATGAAAACCTTTGCTTTGAATTGAATGTATCTGAAGTTAGCAAGGTTCAATCTCAATGTTCTTAGCTACTATCCAGAATTCTCCTTCCCATTGAGCCAGGCCAAGTTACAACCCT
>PYAF01004505.1:225773-241036 GCA_007407185.1 Glycine tomentella | reverse complement strand
GAATGAAAACCTTTGCTTTGAATTGAATGTATCTGAAGTTAGCAAGGTTCAATCTCAATGTTCTTAGCTACTATCCAGAATTCTCCTTCCCATTGAGCCAGGCCAAGTTACAACCCTTTTAAGACCTTTTGATCAACTTTGCATGTGTTATGTTTCTTCTCCTTAGGAACTAGAGAATAGGATCAAGCCTATAGTAGTGATAGAGCTGTAGTGGCTTGAGAGATCATAATACCCCAAACACTTGAGTGTTGAGTGAAATAGAACATCTGTGAGGGGTATTCAAGTTAGACTTCATTGTTTGATGGATTTGAAAGCTTTGTGTGAAGTTTTGATTTAGTTCATTCATTTGTAGCATTTCTAAGCTCAAGGATTGTTTTACCAATGTTGATTCTAGAGAATTGATCCATGCTTCCTTCTTGAATTTTGTTTATTGCTGAGGACAGCAATATTTAAATCTGGGACTATACCATGTATGTCCCCTACTAGGGCCTCTCGCCCTGAGGTCCCTCATCTCTGTCAGCTGTACAACCTACAAAATATAATCCCCACACACGGGTGAGATAAAAATCTCAGTAAGCTCAGGGTTCTTGGAGCTTCTCCTTCACCCTAGCTCACTTCCATGATCACAATACATTAATTGGCATCACAACATCATCACAACAACCCATAGGCACACACAAGCTCTAATGTGTAACATCATAAGTATCCAGGACCATCTCAGTCCCCTGGAACCATCTCAGTACCCAATAAGTCATCGTGGACCATCTCAGTCCACAGTGTGAGGCCGGAACACACCTGTGTCATCCAACGGGAGCTATCCCTATGCAAGGATGCACGCCATATGGTACCTCCGAGAATAGGCTGCTACAACATGAGACCACCTATCTCTTGGTCTCAAGGAATCTCTCCTATGGAGCAAACCAAATTAGGAGTTGCGCTCTACTCCTAGGGAGGTCCATATCTATCTACTAGCCAGAAGATCTATTCGAAAGGCAACCATACACAAAGAACAGATACATGCATGCATATCATCATGAAGAAAGCTGTAACAACCAATTCAATGCATGTAAATCATATATGCACCCATCACTCCATCTCGAAGTATGGAGGAACACAAGTAGTGGAAAACTCTCCCAAGAACAAAGAGCTTACCTACCACGGTAGTGCTCTGCTGTCCAATCCCTGGACTGTGGTCTCCGCCACTGACACTCTCAGTGTCCCACCCTATATACAGGCAAACAATCAATCAACAATAACGGCTTTTAACCGTTCAAAAGACAAGAAGAGCAGTTATCTATATCATTCTAATCCCTTATTACTCTATATCAAGTCTTGAAAGCTAGTCACCCAACTGGTGACTTACAGACCCTCAACAAGATCTATCTCTGCCTAACCAAGGCACTAGAGTCTCCCAAAGACTCTGCATAAGTCAATTCAACCAGTTCAATTGCCTTTATCCAGGCCATATATCAATAATAATCCAACTTAGCTAAAACAGTTATCTCAGCACGTTTTCACTGTTTATTCAGCCTCATGAATATCTTTTGTAAAAGCACTTAGGCCCATATATCTCATAATACCCATCATTTAGCCCACATTCTTCCTACTCATACATATCTCAGAGTCAAAACCAAACTTCATCTAAGACATGTTTCAAAGTTCATTCTTTATCAGAGCAACCTCCTGAGCATACTTTTCTAAAGAACCCAAGCGTAATTCCAGCCCTAACACAAACGGGTTACTATTCATCCCATTACCAATTTCACAAATCAATCGGTAAAACTTAGGTTTCTTACCTCAAAACAGTCGAGGAAGGCAAGAGGATCGCTTCTCCAAGCTTTAGCGTCCTTGAACCGTCTTCTTTTTCCTCAAAACTCAAGCTTTGTAAAGTTCCCTAGAGAAAGGGATCTCTCCAATTGATGGTTTTCTCTAAGGATTGAAGCTGGAATCTAGCTCATGGAGGAGTTCTAAAAAACTTTCTAGTTGGGTAAGAAGTGTTTAGATGAATTATGGAGGAGATATGAAGCTTCTTTGGTCGTTAATGGCAGAAAAGGCTCAGAGGATGAAGAAAACCAAGTTTTGGCCTTCAAAACGCATGAAATGGCCTTTTATAGGCCCCCAGTCCGTGTTCCCACGCTAATAGCGCCACACCCCACGCTAATCGCGCCATTACTTCGAAAGAAAGGGCTTCCTGGAGCATATTGGCACTAATCGCGCCAGATGTTCGAATCAGGGGGTCTCCAAGGCCATTCTGGCGCTAATCGCGCCACATGGTCGAGTCCTTGCGCTAACGGCGCCGCTCCTGGCGCTAATCGCGCCAAATGTTCGAAAGAAAAGCCTTCTGGTGCAATCTCACGCTAATGGCGCCACTACCGCTCCCACGCTAATAGTGCCATTCCCACGCTGTTAGCATGAGATTTTTTTTTTATACAAACTTGGGTTATTATAGGTAGTATATTCTCCATCTGCTGGCCAATCTCCACAACGACTCAGACTATAATTAACCAGGTTATCAAGTTCCTCTGCACTCCACTCCGCATCAGGAACGTCACTACTAGTCCCACACTCCACTGATGTCATGGCCAAAGTAGTGGCATAATACACATGTTGTGACTGGTAGTCTGACGGTGGAGGCATGTCACTTAGGGTACTGAACCCCTGATACCCCATGTCCGACTGCTGAGACGATTAGTAATAGAAAGGTTGACTGCTGTATGTAGGTCCTATCAGTGGAGGCCTATAGCAACCATCAACGCGAGGCCTAGGAGCTCCTATAGGCTCAGGAACATGGGGCATGACTTTCGGGTGACGCTCTAGTCCATGTCCCTCACGACGCCCATGGGGAACATCCACATACACCTGTGGCTCATGTTGAAGCTGTGATGGGGGTGCAAGTGGGTCTGGCTCCTCCAAGCGACAGCTCTGTCGAAATATGGACATAATGCGACCCACCTCCTCGTGCAAGCAGTCCATGCTGAATCCAGGCCACTCCTGGCCACCACTAGCACAGTACAACATCTCTAGGCCATCAAACTACAAATTACACAACAAATTCATTAGTCCAGACAATAACACCATGAAAATGAAAATTAGTTTACAAATTAAATTTAAACAACACTTACACCACAGCCCATCTTCGCAGCCATCTTAGTGACGTGTCGTTTCCCATTCTCCCTGTACCAAACCATGTACTCATGGTTTGGTGACATGAACCCAGTCAGTTGGGTGGGGCAGCTCTATGTGCTGGTCCCTGATACCCCAACGATGAATAAATGGTCTGAGCTTACGACTCCAATTATCCATCTGTTTGCCTCACAAGGATAGGTCATGCACACCCTTAACCTTCCTTGGCCTTCGAGGGATTGGCTGATCCCTTCCAAATTGTCGCATGCATCGGTCAGGATGAGAATATTCAACTGTGTGGAAGCATATAATTGGACTAGTAGCCATCTATAACAGTCGCTCATGCTCAGTAGCACCAAGGAAGTGATAGCCTGCATATGGTTGTCATACCACCTGAACAAAACAATTAAACACACAATTAGAAAAAGAATGGTGATTACAACAAATGCAAATTATCCAACTGAACCGACCAAAACTTAAGTAAATAACAACATGTACCTCATCCCGAGCAAGGGAATCTAACGAAATCCGATACCACGGAAGGTTGTGTGGACGAAACCTCCCCAAAGCATTAAACCTAATTTTAAAATAAATGACATTAGAATACTTATAAGACTCGTTATTACCTAATTAATAAAAGAAAATAAGAACACATACCTATGGCCGTAATGCCACTCTTGGTGAGTAGGCTGAGGTATAGCTGGAGCAATGGGTGGGAATCTGAGCCACGCCCATATCTGCAGAAGCACGTGACACCCACCAATGTCACTCCTATCTGGATCTGTACACTCGCACATTTGTCTAAACAAATGTGCGAGGACTATGGATCCCCAACTATACCTGCCTATATCTACCATGTCCCCTGCCAGCAAAGGGACATAGCAATAGCCGACAGTGCTTCCACCGGATTTGTCAGGTAGAAGCCATGCTCTAATCATACGCGCGATGTGTGCCTTCGTAAACCTTATGACTTCTACCAATTCCCCTCCCACCTCGCCCCAGTGCGCTAATTCCTATCAAAGTAGGACAGGCGTAGGAATTCTCCTCTTAGCTCAGCCTCCTGAGCAGGATGGCCAAAGACCTCCACAATGATGGTAGGTCAGTCGTCAGATGTCACTCTGATGACGACATCGCCGTCATTGCCAAAACCTAATATACCAGCCACGTCTTCCAGCGTGATGGTCATCTCTCCCTGTGGCATGTGAAACGTATGTGTCTCTGGTCTCCACCGCTCAACCAAAGCACTGATAAGTGCAGGATCGATCTGAAGTCAAGTTTAAAATAATCAACGTGTATGCACACATATAAATAAAAAAACATTTATAGGAATTACTTCGTATGTACCATTCTTCAATAACAAAATTTATACCTGAATATGTCGCATGCGTGCGACATGTAAGAATCTTGTCTGCCCTAACATCATCGCAACGATTGCAGGAATATCGTCACAGTCTGGGCCCCCTGAAATTTTACCATGTCGCGTCTTTAGCACACGACATCTGTCATCGTTCCACACAGCCTGTGAAACGTGAGTTCTCTGGATACGCCTCCGCAAAACCCCCCATTTAATACGGGGTAGGCACAACATGGGTCGTTGGATCCATTACGTCACCCTCGTGATCGAATCCAGACCGTGAAGACGCCGAAGATAATGAATCAGCCATCTATGAGACTATTTTAATATAATCAAAACAATATTATAATTAATAAATTAGTGTATTGTAATTAAATTACAATACAAATAAATTACCTTAACCCTAAACTGAACTATTTAAATTTAATAAAAAAAATTAATTTGAACAATAAATCCTTCACACTAAATCCCATATACTAAACCATTAACCCTAAAATCATTATGTAACATCCTCAAAATTATATTATAATTACTTATAGAAATATGATGATATTTAGATACAAGTATGTTTAAAGAAAAATGACTAAATCACTCTTTCCATGAAGTAGAAATTAGTAGAATACCCTTAAGATAAAATTACAAAAATGCCATTGCATATTTTGGAAAATGACCAAAATGACCCTAGGATGAATGGCAAAATTACCAATATGCCCCTAGCCCAAAAATGCTCAAATAACTTTAGAAATTTTGTAGGAACATGATGAAATTATAGAGTACACTTAGCTGACTAAGTATCAAAATATTTTATGACAGAAAACTCTAGAATAAAATTTCTAGGAATTTTATAAGATAACAACTTTGAGACTTTATTTAAGAAAATTCAAGTATAAGAAAAAAAATGGAAAAATGATACATATAATATAAGGAATTTTCTCTTAATTATAGAATGTATAAACCAGTTTAGTAAAATGGTTTAGTAATTTTGATGGTTAGCAGAAGTATAGGCCAATCAAAAACAAGATAAAGAGCAATTTAGTATGTAAAGTTTATATATTGCTCTGTATAGACTACTTGTGATTTATTTAAACTATCATTGAGATAAATTCTTAGGAACATCTAGAGTTCTATTATTCATCTTTAGATAAAAGAATTCAAATTAAATTTGATTTCTTTTTAAGAAAATACCATGTGTAAATACCATATTAGAAACTAGATTTTTATTCATCATAAAAAATGATCACATGTAGCATGAAAGGAAGAAAAATTTGTATTCCTTCCCTTTAGATTGGTCATTCACGTGAGAAAACATGTAGAATAGGCAAGAAACTTCATGATAAGCCACTTGGAAAGCAAGCCACATGATAGAAACAAGTGGCATAACACTAAGTAAACCCTAACACTAAGTGAATAATAGATGAGTGTGGTTAAGTTTTCATGCTTCAAAGTACAGAACTATATCTTAATGCAGAGTGGTTCAAGACTATATCTTAATGGTAGGTGTAGTGTTATCATGCTAGCCTAGCATTTTATAGCCACCATTCGAAGTAGGTCATTTTTGTTAACTGACTATATAATCGTTACCCTTAAACTAAACCATAAACACTACGTAAACCATAAACCCTGAGTAAACATTAACTATATTCATTTCAACAATTTTAGTTATCAAACTTAACCCTAAACCCAAATCGTAACCCTTAAACTAAACCCTAAACACTAACTAAACCATAAACACTAAGTAAATTCAATTCAACAATTTTAATTATACAACTTAACCCTACACCCAATACCTAAACCCTTAAACTAAACCATGGTTCGTACACCCTAATTCCTAACCATTCAACCCTAAATTGAACTAACTAAATTTATTAAAATTATTGTAATTGACAACTAAACCCTAAACTAAACTAAATCCTATAATCTAAAATCTAACTTTTTATACAACATGAAATAAATAATGTGGCTCTAACAAATTTAAAAATCAACAAAATAATATATTAAATAATACTCATAATTAATAAATTAACTTACTTGTTGGCAGAGTTTCGGTGCAGAGAAAAATCACTCAAAAGCTAAGAGTGGTGTGCTTCAGAAACCTTAAGAGAGAAGGAGGAACCTTTAGAGAGAAGGCACAAAAGTTAAAAGTGATTGGAAAGTGAAATCTGGGGGCTTTTAAAGCAACAGGACACGCCCAGAACTGGGCATGACTGGTCACGCCCAGAATCAGGCGTGACTAAGGGGGCAATCATGCCTTAAAATATTTTGGGCTTGTCCTACTGTCCCAGATTTGTAAATAGTTTCTAAACAGCCCCAAATTCATAACTTTTTTTATTTAAATTGTATTATTTAGGTTCTTTTGCCGAACTAAGTTTATTGTATTGTCCTATGGTATCAGTTATTGAGTGGGAAAATAATAACAATAAAGTAAGCTCAAGTGATCTTATATATATTTTTTATAATACGGATGATTACTTAATAACTTATCGAAACGTTCTGTGAAAAATAACTTATTTAGTCGAGTGACAAAAAAAGTTATGTGAATGAATTGGAATCAAGAGCTAATTAAAGAGTTGGAAAAAATAATATTACCAACTAGTATATCTCTATATAACTTTTGACGTTACAAACATGTTGTTAAGTTTCAGCCCAACAAGCTCGTGAAAGAAAAAAGGTTTATGTAAATGACTTGGAAGACAAGAATACCAAGTTAGAAGAGTGTACTTCTATTTTGATCAATGAAAACACCATGCTTTGCAAGGTAATAGTTTGACCTGCAAGAAATTCATTTTAACTTGCATCGAATGCTACTTTGACACTCATTACAATATATAGACCAAATTTTGCTTATGTCAAACTAAAATATATGACCTTTCTAAAGATAAAAATTGGATTAAACTAAAAGTTTGTCGGTGCCCTATTGGAACTGCCACAAGCCGAGCATGTAGGGATCTCACGAGCCGAGTTCTTCGAGCTTTACGGTACAATGGCAATTTTATTTGGTGTGTAAAGAAAACACAAAGCAAGTCGGATACGGGTAGTAGATATTTGTTGCTTGCCTTATCAAGTAAATATTTGACTCATACCTATACAAATACCTCTTAAGTAGGTATCACAAATGTTTTTAATATTTATGGATATCTGCAAATATTCATGGATATTTTACTGGAAAAATATAATTAAATATATTTTTTATTTGTTCTAACATTTTTTGAAAATAATATGAACACACACAATTAATTAAGAGGATTGGGTGAATTAGTTAAAACAGAATCCTTTAAAATTTCTTTGAAACAAGCAGAAGATTTAGGATCGTATCATAAGGACAGTCTTTTAAAACAAATTTTCACATTCAATCAAGACTCACCTTTCACGTAAAGCAAAAGCAGAAAATGTTTATCTGTTGATCTTGAAAAGATTATTCAAAAGACTAGCAATCAATTACAGGTTCACTGCTCAATATGAGAAGCTACATCCGGTTTCTTCTAACCAAACCTTGGCTAGAGTTCCACTATTAACAAAAATATGTTCTTTACAAGCTTACAAAATATCACCCTTTATCAACCATAGATAAAGAATTGAAATATAAATACCCTTTAGACTCTAATGGTCAAGACATAAAGAAACTCTTCTCTACTCTTCCCTCTAGAGAACCTTACTCTAGACAAGCTTAAAGAACCCTTTTATAATAACAATTAACAAGTTGTAAATGTAAAAGGATTACAACTAGAGTTTAGATGAGAGATCCACCTTATGATCCAAAGAAGAAAATGCATGTGTTTACCAATCTGGAATTAGGTTGAAAGAAAACAAGTTTCAGACCAAGCTCTCCAAGAAACTCCTTTGAAATCTTGTCCGAAAAGAATTCAATCAATGATGCATGAAGATCTTTGAATCATGGGACAAGAGCTTTGTTATTTAGTGTATCTTCTCTCAATTTCAGAAGGCTTTTGAAAACACTGAAAATTTCGAATTCTGATATGTTGTGCAAATCAAAAGACCCAACAACTTTTTAGAGAAAATTGTTTTAACTGAATGTAATCGATTAAATTGTCTATGTAATCGATTATTTTCACTTAACTAATCGATTAATATCAAATTTAATCGATTAAAATGTTCTTTGTTCTTTCTGAAAAAGATACATGAGCAAAGTAATCAATTAAACCGCTATGTAATCGATTACCACAGATAGTCTAGCTTCAAAAATGTGCTAATGTAATCGATTACGATTAGATGATAATCGATTAACTCACGAAGACTTATTCTATGTTTTGTACTGTGTAATTGATTACCATTACCTCGTAATCGATTAATTAGTTCTTCATGGCTTAAGTAACAGATTACCATATTCTGGTAATCGATTAAGTTAGTGTAAAAAGTGATTTTTCTAAAACTTAATCATGAGTACTTGACATCTTATGCAAACATGAAAACCTTAAACTTTTTCACAAATTATATGACTTGATAAAAACCATGTATGCATGCAATGAATGATGTTTATGCAATGCAAGGGATCATAGGGTGAACCTCTTAAGCAACTAACAAATTACATATATCTTTAATTGAATGACATCTAAAAAGCTAAAATATGTCTAAGATAAATGACCTCATCATCTTGATATTCTTCAAGCTCTCCCCATGTATCTAACATTTTCTTCAAAATATTAGTGTAATGATCCAAACTAACATTATTCAATTATTAATTTTATAATTTACTCCACAATTTGTAAATAATTTTATTCTAAAATTTCAAATATTTACATTGTTTCAATCTCATAAGCTCAAACAAAAGATAATAAACTAAAATAATTTGATCTCTTAAGTCCAAACTAAACTTATTAAGGTATATTACTTTAATCTTATTAGAAGTGCAAAAAATTATATAAATAGGAACATTAATATGAAATATTTTAATATTCAACTAGGAAGATTACAAATGGTAGTATATGTAGATACGGAATATTTTATTACCATTCCTATTTACAACATGAAATAATTTAATTTTTTTTCAATTTGAAAATAACTTTACATATCAGGTTTAAATTATTTACATTTATAATTTTATTCATATAATATTTTTAACTTAATATATTCTTCACTTTTCTATTTTAATAAATACACACATGAATAACATTTTTACAAATTCAGAATCCAAAATCCAACACGTGTGCAACCCCACTGGTACGCTGCTGGTGAAAATAAAAAAAACATGACAATGACTAGATCTTGATTCTTGATATAGTTATCCAAACTCTTGTCACGCATTAAATGACTGCCACATACTCCACTTCCATATTCCTATTCAAGATCAACTTTTCATTTCAGAGGTTTATCCTTGATTACTAAGACCACCAAGCCAACCCATATGAGCAAAAACACCAACTAGTGTTTTCAATCACTGTTTAACAAATTCTTGCTCCAATGGAGAGCATATTTTTACAGTCTCTCTCCCTTGCAAAGATTCCAAAGTCTCAAACTTCACCACTGATGAATTCACCACTCTTGTTTCACTCCAATGCAACCTCAGTTGCTTTCAGTTCAGTACCCTATCATCACCACCATTTGCCCAAGTGCTTTCTGTTTAGATCTAAAGCAAAAGAAAGGCAGAACCTGGCGGGAGTTTTACATGCCTCTGAGGCTGCAACAACCCCAACAACCAATGATGCAGAAAGATGGTTTCTTGAACCAGTTGGTCAGTTACATCTTCCTCCAAAATATACATCCTCTCTAGAAATTAGATCCTTTAAGTAATCCCTATACATATTTTTTTTTTTCTGGTTTTATAAACTAAAATTCTTGCATAGAATGTGCCGGTAATTAGAAACATAGGAGAATGTACATAAATAAGAAAAGTTGTTTTATTTTATTTTAATTTTGGCTTAAATGCATTTTTTGTTTCTATAAATTTTTTTAATCCTAAAATATGTTTGTTTTATTTTTTATCGTTATCTTAAACAGTAAAAAATGTTTTAAAATGAAAAAATATTATCTAAAGCTTTATAGATGGAAAACAAAACACTTCTAATTCCTTTTTAAGCTTTACAAGAATTAAAACAAAAAACAATTATAGGGATAAAAATGAAAAGAAAAAAAAACTAATTATAAGAAGAAAATAAGTATTTAAGCCCTTTAACTTTTTGAGTTTGAGGTGGGGCAATGGTATTAGCCTATGTTAGAGTCTTAAATCCGTGATATATTATAGGGTGCTATGGTATATACTGACTTTAGGATACAGCATACACCCACCAAACCATGATAACTGGTGAACACCTCTAATTCCTGAAGGCTTCAACATGGAACCAATAAATTCATGTAAAAAGTTCAAACTGGAATTACTTTGTCTGTCTTTCCGGTAATTCAATTGAGGAGGGCGAATAGAATTTGTAAGAAAAAAATAAAAATTTGTTGTAAAGGTGATACCCTTCTTATGGGTGATTTAGAATCCTGGTGGAAAATTGGGAATTCCTTGCCAGAACAACTTTGAGATTTGCATAGGAATTAGTCATGTGTAGCATTTGATATAATGCTTTCATTTGAAAATTTGAATACATTATTATTTAAAGGATAATGCAGCCATAACTTTATTTGTTTGCAAAGGTTTCTATTTGCTTTAGTTTATTTAGCTTGTGAGAGAGAAACAATGTCACCCAAGGCTTGTTAAAATTAAATGGTTTGAAAGTGGTATTTAAGATCCAATAAATCATGCATACTTTTTCTTCCTCGTCAATGGATATAAGTTTGAGACATTAGTTTGAAAAAATGTATGTTACAACAACAGCCAAAGCATTTCCTACTAGGTGGAGTTGGCTAAATAAGTCAAATGATTTTATTGTGTTCTGTCCTAAACCAATTCTTCAAAGAATCCATTTAATTCTAGGGCCTTTTTAGTGATTTCATTTTGAATCTATTATGGTCCACCTCCCCCTCTATCTATAATTATTGGGCTATCCTCTATTTGATCAACTCTTCTAACTGAGTTTTTTTCTCTTAATCTTTTTCCCACATGCCCAAACCATCTTAGGCTGAATTCCACTATCTTTTTCTCACTAAATAGTAGATACCAATCCAACTTTCTCTTTACTAAATTTATTCATAAATCATATCTTTTCCTGTTTGACTAGTCATCCAAAGCAATATGTTTGTCTGTGCAATTGCTGGCTTTATTGCTCAATATTTAGTAACCATATAGCATCACTGGTCTTACGGTTGTGCAGTATAATTTCCTTTGTTGCTTAAAGGAACCTTTTCTTATCATAAATAATAGCACCTAAGCATTCCTCCATTTTATCCACCCAGATTAAATCCTATCTTTTCTGGTTGAACCTCTCATTTAACACAAGATTCTTATCTTTGCAACCCATCCTTATATTATGCTCATATCAGCCTTTTACGTTTTTAAATCCGTAGCAATTGAACACCATATTAGAGGATTTACAGCACTCACACATTTTGTTCAACCAATTAAGCTAGACCCCCTTAGTGCTCATACCAGCCTTTTATTGCTCAACATTTATCACCATAAAGCATCACTTGTCTTTTGGCCGTGGAATAAAATTTTCCTTTTAGCATAAGAAGCACCTTTATATCACAAAAACACCCAAAGTGTTTCTCAACGTCATCTACCCAGCTTAAATCCTATGATTTACACATCTCCCTCTATTGCTCTGTCACTTCGTGTGGTAGATCAAAGACACCTAAAATATGACTTGTAGTATGCTATAATCTGCATTTCCCCCCCTCCAAGTTAGTGTTAGCATGTGTCTTGTTGCACTTTCACTCACTATACTCTGTATTAGTTAAGTGCAAATCCTCCACAAGATCAGGCCAACTTGATCAACAAACACCAATATTGCAAACTTTCTGATTTTTACAACTAGATGCCACTATGCTGATGCCACCATACCATATAGAACTTAAAATGATACTTAGATCCTGCTTCTTACTTAGGGAGTTCAGCTATACAACAGTATTAAGAGTATAGGATTTATTTTACAGATTAAAAAATATGGAAAATACAATTCTCACTGGTTTACGATACAAGTGAAAATTAAGTCTGCCCCTTTTATTTGTATATTGATGGATATCATGTATCTGTTAGGAAATCCACGTCCCTTGCCTCAATTCTCGGGATGTAGCTTATATATATGTTGGACAACTTCGCTTAGTGCCAACTGATTATAAACTGAAATCTAACATAATATCAAAGCCTATAACCCATCTTGGTTCTCGCCTGTTCTGACAGACATCCAAGAATTTTTCTTATTAGGGGCAAGAAATTGTTTATAATATTTTTACATAAGAAAAATATCATAAGTTTTTACAAAATATATAATGTCATCATAAAAGAATTATTTACAATATTTAAACTTCTATAAATTACAATTGTCCTTTATGTATTTTCATTGAAAATGTTATGTGATTGTTTCATTGTCAATATTATAAAAAAATATCTCTCTCTATATGTAACCAAACAATCATTCCACCATTCATCTTCTCCCATGTGATTGCACATTATGTTCTTTACAAAATTAATCACAGAAAGACATCTTAAATGACAAACGCTCTTAATCCATTTCTTACTCTATCTGAAAATTGGGATGAAATCACTCAAATGAAAATGTAGTGTAAATTAGTAAATAAATCATTGAGTAACAAGCTTTTGCAAGTTCAGTATATATTATAATTTGGGATATTGGAAATCCTTTTTTGTTGTTCTCTTCCCTTCTATATTGTTGACAGTATACAATTCACTATGTTACTAGATCACTGGATACCAAATCTTCTACATGAACCATGACGCAAAACTTTCATAATTTCCCTATCTTTAGTTCTTGACTGAATAGATATTATAAATAGGTCTTCTTCTTCAGTTATCCACTTTAAGAATTTGTTTTAAAATGATTTTCTGTCTCAAGATTAAAGAGGTACTTTATCACATTGAATACATAATCAATCTTATTTGATAGGAGATGGTGATACAAGGCATATAGGCTTCAAGGTTGAGATGCCAGGTGCATATGAAATTGCTTCTGTAAGTAATTTTAGCATCAACTATATTTTGTGTGGCTGAGTATGCTTCAGATTAATTAACTGGCTTGGTTTTGAATTATTTAGAGTGAGGTGACTGTTGGACGCGTACCTGGTAAAGCTGATCTAGTAATTCCAGTTGCAACAGGTATAAGTATAATGTTCCAGTTGATAAATTGTTATCTATTTTGACTCTTCAATTTTCCTACAATTACAAACATACGTCCAGTTTAAAAAGGCAGAATCAAACAAGTCTAATGATAATCACTAACCATGTTAAGATACACAAAGATTGTGGATGTCACATAATTTGTATTAGGCTTAATTATAAATTTTACCATTCATTTAAATTTTAGACCCCAAGTTTTATTTTCACAAATTTTACCACTTAAGTTTTTAACTTTTACACATTTTACCATCGTTGACATGTCAAAAAAATTAAAGATAAAACAAAATGTTGTTGTTTTGTTATTGACGTGATGGTAAAATGCACAAAAGTCGAAAATTTGAATGGTTGAATTTGCAAAATGTTGAAAGTTAAATGATAAAATTCGTGAAATAAAAACTTGAGTGGTAAAATCCGCAAAATTATGAAAATTAATGATAAAATTCACGAAAATAAAACTTGAATAATAAAATTCACAAAATAATAAAAATTTGATGATAAAATTTACTATTAAATCGTTGTTTGATGACTAATTCTTTAAATAATAATGAGACATTCATTAATTTGTTTAAAGAATTAGTCTTCTGGATAAACTCCTTATTCTTAGTGCACCCTCATTTGTTTCTCTTCATGAGAATCAATATCTTCAATTTTAACCTGCTATTTGGTTGATTGGTTCTATCAGTCAAATTATGAACCATATTTTCAATTTTAAACTTTCTCTTATATTTGCAGTGTCTGGTGTGCATGCACGCATTCAGAAGAAACAAGGGAATCTTCTTGTCACAGATTTGGACAGCACTAATGGGACATTCATTAATGACAAGCGGCTAAGACCTGGCGTTGTTGCCACCATATCACCTGGGAGCTGTATTACATTTGGTACCTACTTAACAAACTTCTAATTTCTTATAATTTGTTGAGAACTCAACTTTAAAATCGAATTCATAGGATGAGGGATGTCTCACTCTTATTATTATAACTATTATATATATATATATATATATATATATATTATTTTAGTCATATAATTATTAAATGTGGGATTTTTTACACTCCCCTTGTGCTGAACTAGATATCTCAGGCATAAAGTTTACAGAATTCTAATGATATGACCAAAAAGTGCATATAAGTAAGGAACTAAGGCTCATAATAAACTAGTTTTTAGAGGTGAATTAGGAGAAAATCCGAATTTTTTAAATGGTATAAGAGTCTTTTTAGTGATTGTTGTTAGGCCTATTGAGTTACCAATTATAAAGCTGTTAGCGGATCACCTCCAAGTGTCTAGTTTTGCAAATTTCATGTTTTGGGGATGTCCAATTCTCAATGTGTATAAAGATGTTTGTCGAAGATTCACATTAACTAATGACATGATCAAAATAATGTATATATGTAGGGAAAAATGATAATCTAAAATATTACAAATCATGCATATGATTATAAAACACCAAATAATAATAAATCAGAGTTATCAGAGTTATGATTGTGTGTACCTTGTTGAGCCATTACTGAATTGAAGAAATGTTGGAGAAGATGAGGAAACAAGATGCTAGAGTCTTCCTCTCTATTACCTATTCAGAAATTGGCAGCCTTCAGCGA
>PYAF01004505.1:191071-204771 GCA_007407185.1 Glycine tomentella | reverse complement strand
TTTTTTTTTTTTTTTTTTTTTTTTTTTTTTTTTGTGGGACTCTTGTCCTAGTTGTATTCAGAGGGTTTTTGTAAATGATAGGAATGCTAGACCTAACTTTAGATTTAGGTAGTTTTTCCTTTGTTTTTCCCTTGGAACCGATCTGGTTCCCCCATGGATGGTCTTTTGTACTTTCATCTTCCTACTTTTATATATTTCAGGGGGCTGCTGGTTTGGGGTTATTGAGGTGCCAATCAAGAACCTTTAAGCCGCAGCAACCCCCAATGTTTCCTTAAAAGAAAAAATTGTTAAATGGGAGAAGTTTGCCACCCAATGTTTCCTTAAAAGAAAAAATTGTTAAATGGGAGAAGTTTGCCAAACCGTCTAGGATCTTGGGGCTACAAGGGAGTATATTAGAAAATACTAGCTCTAGAGGCTTAAAAATAAACTGCAAGCCTAGAAGGAGAGAAGAGACTTAAGGGAAGACTGCTTTCAAGGCAAGCACTTAAGGGGCTTTGACATAGATAAGCAAAGCAAAGGGGATGAAGAATCTCTTGAGGAAGACCAAAGACTTGATTTACTCAAATCTAATAATAAATCAAGAGTATACAAGTTATTCTCTAATAACAATCTAGTCTTTACTTCCTTTAGTTCAGATACTACACCAAATAGATTTTTTTGCAAATACAGATTAATAAAATTTCTGCATCTGAAACCTCTTTTTCAATGAGTGTTGAGATTGGGAACTATTTAGGCACCTGATTATAGGACAATAGGTAGTGGGGAGCATGGAGATCTTGGAGACTGAAATGTGTGAGATTTCCCAAGTGAACAGATGATTGCTACTCTGTATCGGTGGATTTTAACCATGTCGTACATGACAGATTCTGACTAGTCACTATGCAATGACATTAGAATTTCAGTTCATCTCCTTTTTAGTTAGTGTGGTAAGTTAATTTCTTAATTTTCCCTATGAATGACATTAGGATGCAATATCCTGGAGTATATTAAAGGAGCTCCAACAAAGATCTTTTATACATAGACAAAGATAATAACTCGAGTTATAGCCTCCTATAGGATATTTGAATGTAGATTTAGATAGGCTCTCCCAATGACAAAATGTTACTCAATCTTTATTGGTGGCAATCTGGTTTCTTGGAAAAGCAAGAAACAAAGTGTGGTTGCAAGATCTAGTGCAGAAGCAGAGTATTGAGTAACGGCTTCAACTACCTATGAGCTTTGGCTCAAAGACCAGATTTAGGAACTTATTTATGATAATTAGAAAGCTGTAGGCTACCCGTACAACAAGTGTATGAAGCAAGGACCCATGGGAGGTTCAAAAGGAAATTAGAATAGCAGATGTAACCTGTAACTGACAGTAGTTAGTTACAATTGAGTTAGTTAGTGGATAACTGCCTTTAAATAGCAATTAACAACTGAAAGTGAGGTATTATTGGGCATTTTTAGTTAAATATTTTTCTATTATTCTTAGCTTATTTGACTTCTCTTGGACTTTTATTTTCTCATTCTAATTCAGTTTTTGTCTTAGGCAAGCAAGTGAGCTTAATTGCTAATTGTTGCTTATTTATGGATTTTTTTGCTCACTTGACCTATGTTCCTTGTATAGGACCTACAGAGCTCTAAAAAACTTCAAATGGAGCATATGAGTAGTCCTTGGAAAGATAACAAAAAGATATACAAGTTTGTCAGAGATAAGCCGAGGCTAATTCTATCATTTGGAGGGTCATTTTAGGCTTTGAAGTCAGAATCACTGCACTTGAATTTTGGGCTGCGAGTTGAATTTTTATTGGTGTAAATAGCATAATTAATTAGAATAGATGGGCCTATTCATGGTCCATTCTTTCCTTCTGACTTAGTCACTATATGCTAGTGAAATTAGGGAGTGAATATTACACTACATTTTTTTTAGCAAAAACATATTTTACATTTTCCTTTTAAAGTTTTCAGAATCAAAACCCTTTCTCTTATTTTCTTTCAACTGTTCTTCATTGTTCTTCACTGTTCTTGATTTTTGTTTTCTGTTCTTCCATTTTTGTGCACGAATTTCGTGGGGCTTTCATTGATGATGATCATGGGAGGCTAAACAATCAATCCAAGGATTCAATCCAAGCAAAAGGGGAATTTGGGTTCTGGTTTGGTATTTCAAATTCTGTGTGAATGTCCACTTTCTTCTTCAATCCTCTATTAAATTTTCATGATTATGAATGTGTTTAGGATTGAAAGCGAATTAGGTTATGAATTCATTTCCTAATTTTGAATTTTAATCACATATTAGTTGGATGATATTTTAATTAGGTTTGCGATTTCAATTAATTTAGGAGTTAATTCAATTGAACTGCTTCTAATGAAATTGAATGAACTTTCATAACAAAATCATTATCTGAGAACTATGATAATTACCATTGCTTGGTTTGGTGAATTGGATTGATGCTCTTTAATCTGTTTTACATTACCTTTTATTAATTTGCATTAGTTTATACGTTTTCTGCAATTTTTACTTACCGCATGCAAACTGTTTGACAAATATCCCTATTGTTTATTAGTGAATTGAAGTTGGAACCATATTGATAGTGTCACTGAGTCGACCTAGGTTAATCATGTGCTACAAAATTAGTGTAGTTTAATTGTTTTGAAGTGATACGACATCACTAATCAAAACTGGCGTCGTTACCGAGGACATGGCTCATTGTGTACTAGCTTTCGTTCACTCATAATTAGATAAAAAATATATATATTTACATTCATTCACTGCACATTGCCATTTTGTTGCACAATTGCACTTTGTTACATATTTGCATTATTGTTATTGTTCGTTATGAAGTGTGGATGTAGTGCTGTAAAAAAATAGAGTGAACAGTAAAAAACAGAATAGTAGTGGGAAAGAATTAGTGTAGTGTAGTTGTTTGTAAGTGCACCAATTTGTTGTCCAGAATTTTTGGTCCTGTAGAGTTTGATTCTGAAACTTGGTGACCAAAGTTTATCCCCCATTCTAAACAAAAATAACCCCTATAGGGTTTTGGTGTGGGTTAAAATTGGCAAATTCGGCCTCTAAGTAGGAGTTTTAGCAGTTTTGGTACAGGGGCAGTCTGGTCATTTCATAGCAAACTGTCTCAGATTGAGTTGAAAATTTACCAGAATGTGGAGAAAATTAATACATCAAGGTGATCGTGTGAAGGATGAACATGGTCAGGGGGGTCCAAATTGCCAAATTGATTGATCTAGACCACTTTTGAATTTATTTTGTGTTTTCATCATTTTTAAAATTCATCAAAAAAATCACAAAAATCAAGCATGATTTATAGATATTTACTGTGGTGTTTTTGAATTTTTTAAAAATTGTTTGAGCTAGTTTTCCATTTTCTATTTCATTTTAGCAGATATTGGGAATAATGTCTTGGTAGTGTAGTTATCTGTTGTTCCTGTGATTTCTATCTTTGATGGGCTGAACTGTGCATGACTAGGTCCCAACTAAGTGATTTGCATTCATTTGATCCTGAAATAGATAGGACATTTCATAGATTGTAGTGTAGTTCTAGATAGTAGCGTAGTGTTTTCTAAGTCTTCTGTTTCTGAGTCTAGTTCTCATTCTGCACATCTTGATTCTGAAACTTTTACTGATACAATGGCTGATAACAACTTAACTCTTAAGGAATTGACTACACCTGATGTTGTTTATCAACCTTGGTGCATTCAATATCCTGAGACTGAGGTTAGTTATGAGTTCAAATCTGGTCTGATCCATTTGCTTCCAAAGTTTCATGGACTTACTGGTGAAGATCCACATAAACACCTTAAGGAGTTTCATGTGGTGTGTTCCACCATGCAACCACATGACATTCATGAGGATTATGTCAAGAGGAAGGCATTTCCTTTCTCTTTGGATGGTGTTGCTAAGGACTGGTTGTACCTTTAACCAGATCCTATCAACACTTGGACAGACATGAAGAGAAGATTCTTAGAGAAATTCTTCCCTGCCTCTAGAACAGCTTCCATCCGGAAAGAAATTTGTGGCATAAGGCAGGCTTGGAGAGACTTTGTATGAGTACCGGGAGAGCTTCAACAAGTTGTGTGCTACCTGTCCTCACCATCAAATCAGTGAGCAATTATTGATTCAGTATTTTATGAAGGCTTGATGTTGATGGACATGAGTATGATAGATGCAGCAAGTGGAGGCGCTTTGATGGACAAGACTCTTCATGCTGCAAGGTAGTTGATTTCTAACATGGCAGCCAATTATCAACAATTTCTAAGCAAGGCTACTGCAAATGAAGTTTTTGTTTCCATGGTTGCTGATAACCAGAGGTTGGAGAATAAATTGACAGAGTTGACATCCTTAATGAGATAGCTTGCTATTGGTCAACAATAGAATGTGATGGCAGCCAATCAGCCAAGACTGTGTGGTATCTGTTGTGCACCTGATCATCCAACAGATTCCTGTCCCACTCTCCAAGAAATAGAATAAGCTGCTGAAGTTTCTGCCATACAACCTGGACAGTCATTCAAACCTCCACAACACTATAATCCTTACTCCAACACTTATAATCCTGGTTGGCGAGGTCATCCGAATTTGAGATTGTTGGATTTAGGGGGAGCTACTTAAAAAATGCAAAGGATTCAAGCTTTGGTTTTGAGCTTTCAACATGCAATGGATGCCTTGAAGATTAATTAGTGTGGAATGTGTAAGAGAAAAATAATTCTGGTGATCCAAGTGCATTGCATTCATGTCATTCTATAATTCAATTAATTTGATTAATCAAAATCACAAGGCTTTAGTAAATTGACTAAGTTTTTAATTTGATTCAAATGTTTTTGGAAAAATTGGTTTTTGTACTGTTGTAATCGATTACCCTAAAGGAATAATCGATTATTTTGTTCTTAGACTATTCTGGAAAAGCTTTCAAGAACAATGTAATCGATTACCTATCGGAATAATCGATTATTTGACCTTTGTTTAATATAAACTGCCTTGTTGAACATTTTAATAGATTATTAATGGGTAGTAATCGATTACAAAGCTATATATGATTTTAAGTCTTGCTGGAAGAATCAATTACCAAGGTATTGTAATCGATTACACAGGCTTAATTAGAAAAGCCATCTTCCTGCTTTAATCGATTACCATTTCCAGTAATCGATTACACTATGTGTTTGAAAACCTTAAGTTTGTATTAAATAATCGATTACCACATTTCGTAATCGATTACATAGTACATTTTGATATTTTGAAATCGATTACAGGACGGAATAATTGATTATTTGGCTAGTTGAGAAAATCCTGAATTACTTATGAACGGTTTAATCGATTACTATCTTGATTTAATCATCACATGAGTAAAATAATCGATTATATGGAGCATTTAATCGATTACTGACAGTTACAAAAGTTTGTTATAAATAGAACCAAGGCTTAACTGCTTTTCTAACTTTGTGAAACATTACCCATACGTACTTTTTGAGCTTAAACAGTTGTGTGACATTTCTAAGTGTTCAATTGCTTCTTGCTCCTTTGTGCATTGATCATAGGTGTTTAACTCATTCTTGGAGCTTGAAACTTTTTCAAAATTAAGGAAAGCTGTGCTTTTTGATGTGTAATCATTCAACCTGATCTGATAACTTCTTTTGCATTGCATCTTTGGATCATTAGGTTGTTTCTCACCTTAATCTGATAGTAATTCTGTTTTGTATTTTCTTTTTGATTTGACTATTGTAATTGGGTTCTTCTTGCTTGGGACTAGAGAAGGTCTCTAGCTTAAAGATCAGAGTAATGTTCTTTGAATCTTTCTCCTTAGAAGTCTAATAGGGTTTTAGATTTCTGTTCTTTGTCTAGGGTTGATAAGGGGGAGGTTCTTGTAAAAGCTTGTAAGAATATTTTATAATAGTGGAACTCTAATTCAGTGTGAATTAGAAGAAACTGGATGTAGCTTCATGTTTTGAAGTGAACCAGTATAAATTGCTTGTGTTCTTATTTCTATATCTTTATTCTCATCTTATTCATTGATCTTTAATTCTTTGAGTCATATTCATTGTTCAACATGTTCAGTTTTGTGAAATTGTTTTTCTTGGGGCTGAGCTATTTGATTGAATAAAAGGTTGCTTGGTTTTGAAAGTGATAAAGATCCTGAAACTCTGATTTGAATTTATTTTTTAAAATACCAAGGTTCAACCAATTCACCCCCTCTTGGTTGTTGTGAAGTATTCCTATTGTTTTTAGAGATATGGTCCTGGTCCACAAAACCAACGACAGACACAACAGCAGCCATTCAGACCTCAACAACAGCAGCCATATCAGCCTTCCTCCAGCAAATACCAACCTCCCCCATTCAGACAACATCCACAATTCCAGCAACCTGCACCTACACCTGCACAACCTGTGCAGACTAGTTCTGGACCTTCCTTGGAGGATTTGATGAAGGAACTGGCAACCAGCAACATCCAGTTCCAACAAAATGTAAGTGCCACCATACAAGACCTGCAGACTCAGATTGGATAGTTAGCTACAACTGTCAACCAGATGTAGCAGTAAGGTTCTGGTAACATTCCAGCAGAACCAGTTATTAATCCGAAGAATGTGAGTGCTATTACCTTGAGGAGTGGCACAGAGCTTCCAAATGTTGGTGCTAAAATTGATGTTGGTGCTGGTAAAAAAATTGATGATGGTGCCAAAATAGATTCTGCACCAAAACAGATTCCCTTACCTTTCCCTTCTAGAGTTATTTCTGCAAAGAAAATGGTGGAGCTTGATTCTAATCTGCTTGAGACTTTCGAGAGGGTGGAAGTCAACATTCCCCTCTTGGATGCCATCAAATAGATTCCAAAATATGCAAAGTTCTTGAAGAATTTGTGCACCCACAAGAGAAAGCTGAAGGGAAATGAGTAAGTGAAGATGGGCATAAATGTTTCCGCACTGATACAGGGCAAAATTGTTGATGCCATTCCACTATCCACCTTGCCACAAAAGTGCAAGGATCCTTGCACTTTCATTGTCCCTTGCACCATTAGAGATTGTACTTTTGCAGATGCCATGTGTGACCTTGGAGCTTCCATTAATGTCATGCCCACATCGCTTTACAGATCATTACATCTTTGTGATTTGAAACCCATTGGTGTTGTCATTCACTTAGCCAACAGGAGTTCTGCGCTTCCACTTGGACTTATTGAAGATGTGCTGGTGCAAGTTAATAATTTGTGAAAATGCAATGAACACTTATGCAAATAACCAAGAGGGGGGTGTTTTACCTCAGAGTTTTTAAAATTTAAAACAAATTTTTAATACAGCGGAAGTCTTTGAAAGAAGGATCGTATCTTAAACCAATTAAGAAATCAAACTTTTAAAATCAACCTTTGTCTCAATCAAACCACTCTTGAGCTATAGCCAATCTTGTGATAAGAACAAAAATAAAACTTCAAGAACAATATGAATATGAGCAGAAATATTCAATCACACACAAGATTTATACTGGTTCACCTCTCAACCCCGGAGGCTACATCCAGTTTTACTTCTAATCAGCCTTGATTAGAGTTTCCACTATAACAAATATAATATCTTTACAAGCTTACAAAGATCTCTCTTACCCTCTCTAGCTAAAATTCAAAATATAAACCTATAGACTTTTCAAAAGATCTAAGAACCAGAGATCCCCTCTCTATTCTAACCACTAGAAATCTATCTAGCAAAGCTTTAAAGATCACTATTTGTTATATGAACAACCAACAACAAAACAAACAATTTTAATCAAAACAACCAAGCAATTGATCCAAGAAAGATATCACCTCTATTTCCTCAGTGCAATGAACGAAATTAAATGATCAAACCAGACTGAGAATGAATGCCATGATCTTTCTTGATGAAATCTTTTAACCAAATGCTTGAACACAACCTTCACATGGAGTAGATGACTCAACAAATGAAAATCTTCATGATTCTTGAATCTATTTTGAATTTCTGTTTTTAATATGCCTTCGTGACTTTAGAACTCTCAGAAAGTGATTTTCACAAGGCTTGTTCAAAAACTCAGAACTCACACAAGACAGAATAAGCTCCTTCTATTTATAAAAAAAACACAATTAACTACCTCTAATTGATGTTCATCAGAAATCTGGAAAAAACTCAAGAACAAGTAATCGATTAATCCTTCTTATAATCGATTAATCCAAGAGGTCAAGATTTTCTGATACACTAATGTAATCGATTAATGTCTCAAATAATCGATTATCACAGGAAGTGTGAAAAACTCAACAATGCATATTTAATCGATTACAACAATCTTGTAATCGATTAAACCATATACAAATGCTTCTGTAAATTATGCAGAGACTCATATAATCGATTATTCTGTGAAGTAATCGATTATCACAGAACGACTTAACATAGTCAGACTAATTTAATCCATTACAGATTATTGGTAATCAATTAAAGTGTTCTTAAGACAATATGCAGTTTTGTCTATATGCATTTAATCGATTATATCATATTGGTAATCGATTAAAACAGTGAAAAATAGTTTTTATGAAAATCTTATTGCCTTTATGTCATACCAATTGATTAATACTATCATATGACTTAATCATGATTAAATGAATGCATGAATTAGTCAATCTAAGTGAGGAATAAGAGGCTTTAACTTCTTGAACCAAGCTTGAGCAAATACAAATGTCATCAATTGAGTGGGCATGTAAAATCAAAACTTGTATTCTTCCTCAATTCGATTCTTTATAATCTTCCTCATCTTGATTCCTTGTAATCTTCTTCTTTATGTCTAACAATCTTCCCCTTTTTGATTTGAGCATGCCAAATACTCAATTGATGAAACATGCTGCTTAGGAAGAAATTGTTATCCTGAAAAATTTTCTCAGCACTTGCAAAGACCAAGTGTTAAATCTAAACTTGATGTTTTTACAAAATATCATGATTCATACAAATGGTTCATTAATCATTCTTTTACTCCTACTCCCCCTGACTTAAGGATCATATTTCTTTTATCATCATAACATATTAACATATCAAATTCCTTTTTGTCAATTCATTTATTTACCAAATTCATTCATCTCATGGTATTATTATATTATTACTCCCCCTATTTGGCATATCAAATAAAAAAGACAGGGATAGACAAGACTTGAAAAAGGAAATACATTCATTAGTTTGTCAAGGGAAATACAAACAGAACTGAAATTGAAATTAACATAACAAAACATAACAAAATAAGCAAAAAAAATAAACTAGAAAATACCAAAACAAACTAAAACAAACTTAGAACAGGCTAAGACAAGACTTAATCCATCATGGATTCATCCCTAAAAATCTTATCCTCTATATTTTTCATCCTAGTTTTAAGTTCTTCAAGGGATGTATTCACTTCATCCCTTTGTTCATGATGGAGTGAAAACAAAGAGTCCATTTTTTGAAATATTAGGGATTCAAATGGTGAATAATGCAGTTCAGACGATGCGGATTCTTCTTGAGCTTCTTAAGCTTTTCCCAATTGATTCCCTTCTTCATCATTGCCTTCTTCTTCTCCTTCTTCCTCATTTAATGGAACAGGCTGTCCAGCCATTTGCTAGCCGTGGTGTTTTAACCATACCAAGCTTCATAAGATGCTTTTCATTAATTTGACTGTTGCTAGAATTGGTGTCATCTATGACTTCATTTGATACATCAACATGAAAATAGTCAATGAATCTAGATACCAAAACAGCATAAGGAAAAGGATAACTTACTAGCCTCTTAGATTTCTGCATTACTTCTTGAATAATCATAATCCAATTAAGCTTTATCCCTTTCTTCAGTCCATACACCACTTGGAGATCATCATCCGTTGCTTGAGCATGATTTGAAGTCCTTGGAGTAAGAATGTAGGTAATGATGTAGTGTAGCAATCTGTCCTCATGAGTCATTGGGCCTGTGCTCAACCTCAATCTCACATTCATATGAGGATCAATAAGCATGCTCCTATAAGTTTCCATTTTGTTATATCCTTCCGCTTCTTCTTCGAATCTTCGTTCACCATCAAAGGTGATACCAGCTACCTCTTGCCATATCTCCGGTGTACTCTCCATGGCAACACCATTTTCTTGAGTGAGGATAGTTCCGTGCACAGTGATTTTGGAACAAGTATAAAAGACCTTAACCAAGTCAGGGTAAAATGTCCCTTTCATTTGAACAAACTTGGTTAAGCCTTGTTGCTCTAGAAGATGAGGAAAGTGAAAACCTTCTTGAATAAACCAAGCAGGATTTAGGAATTTGGGTGGACAAAGAAGTTTGGTTGTGTTAAACTGCATATAGTTCATCCTATCTGCTTCATTTGTAAACCAATGATCAAGCCTATGAACTATGGGATTATAAGGCTGAGCATCAGCTTTTCTTTTGGATTTCTTGACTCTTTTGGATGTAGACATTATGAGGGTTCAAAGGATACCAATAGAAAGTACAAAAGATCAAGATAGACACTGGGATTTTGAGATTTTCATAGAAGATAAGAAAATAGAGTGTATTTGGTTGTGAGGTACCAATTTCACGAAGCTTCAATTTATAGGCTACTTAAGCTAGTGGGCAGTTTAGAATTCGAAAAAATATGACTGTTATGACTTTAATCACGTCCATAATGGCTTTGATTACAGCAAATCATGCTTAATGGTAGTTGGGTGATTTTGAAAACTGTCAGAATTTTGCAGTAACTGCATAAATAATCAATTATTTCAATAGTGTAATCGATTATTTTAGTTTGAAAATCATAAATCATAAATCATAAATGATGTAATCGATTATGTCAGAGCAAGTGACTTGTTGAAGATGAAGTGTAATCGATTATAACTTGTTTTAATCGGTTAAGACAAAGTGAGGTAGAATTTTCAGACCAGTAGAGGCAGAATAATCGATTATTCCAAGAAGTTCCAGAATTGGAAAAAAGCCTACAGACTTTATGTAATCGATTAAAGTATCGATTTAATCGATTATTCTAGAGTTAACAAGATTTTTCTGGAATACGAAGTGAAAATAATCCATTATCTCGATGTTGTAATCGATTACAACAGCTTTGAGTTTTTTTTAAAATAGCACAGTATGATCAAATAATTGATTAAAAAGAACGTAAGGTAATCGATTATATCAACTTTTACACACAAAACCATATTTTATGCAGCATACATCATGTATTTTTTACATCAAATTGAGTTGCTATTTAATCATGCAATGTCTAGTTCAATTCACAATGATAGTAGTCATGGAAATGTCACTTAACATAAACTTGATTCATCCAAAATTCCAAGCATATTTCTCAATGTAAAGAATCTCTCCCTATCCAAAGGTTTAGTAAAGATATCAGCCAATTGATTCTTACTATCAACAAATTCAACTTTAATGTTACCTTTCTGTACATGATCTCTGATGAAGTGAAGCCTTATTTCAATATGCTTTGTCCTGGAATGCATGATTGGATTCTTGGAAATATTTATTGCACTTGTGTTGTCACATAATAGTGGAATTTGATGAAGTTCTACACCAAAGTCTTGAAGTTGTTGCTTCAGCCATAGACTTTGAGCACATCAACTTCCAGCTGATATGTACTTAGCTTCTGCTGTTGACAAGGCTACACAAGATTGCTTTTTTACATTGCCAAGAAATTAAAGAGCTTCCTAGAATATGACAAGTACCACTTGTGCTCTTTCGATCCAATTTGCATCCTGCAAAATCAGAGTTAGAATAGCCAATTAAATTGATTGTTGTACCTTTGGGATACCAAACTCCTACTTTTGGTGTGGACTTTAAGTATTTGAAGATCCTTTTCACAGCTGTTTGATGAGACTCCTTTGGATTAGCTTGATATCTAGCGCATAGGCAAACACTTAGCATTATGTTTGGCCTACTTGCTGTAAGATAGAGCAATGATCCAATCATCCTTCTATACTTTGACTCATCAACGCTTTTTCTTCTTTCATCTGAATCAAGGTAAGTGGAAGTTCCCATAGGAGTTGCTGTAGTTTTGCAACTTTCCATTTCAAATTTCTTCAACATTTCCATACAATACTTTGATTGACTTAGGAAGGTTCCATTCTTCATTTGTTTAACTTGAAGACCACGGAAGAATGTAAGCTCTCCCATCATAGACATTTCAAATTCACTTTGCATGCTTGCTGCAAATTCTTTACACATGGAATGGTTAGTAGAACCAAAAATAATATCATCAACATAGATTTGTACCATAAGCATATCTTTGTTCTTTCTTTTGATGAACATAGTTTTGTCCACTTCTCCTCTTGAGAATGATTGATCAAGCAAAAATTTGCTTAGTCTCTCAGACCAAGACCTTGGAGCTTGTTTCAATTCATACAATGCTTTTCTTAATCTATACACATGGTTAGGATATTGATGATCTACAAAACCAGGAGCTTGGTCAACATATATCTCTTCGTCAATATAACCATTAAGAAATGCACTTTTCACATCCATTTGAAACAGTTTAAAGTTCATTACACATGCATATGCAAGGAGTAATCTAATAGCTTCTAGCCTAGCAACTGGAGCATAAGTTTCATCATAATCAATGCCTTCCTCTTGGTTGTAACCCTTTGCAACCAATCTAGCCTTGTTTCCAATTATGATGCCACTTTCATCCAGTTTGTTCCTAAATACCCACTTTGTGCCAATAAGTGTGTGAGTGGAAGATCTAGGTACTAGTTCCCAAACATTGTTTCTTTTAAATTGATTTAGTTCCTCATGCATGGCAATCAACCAATATTCATCTAATAAGGCTTGTTCAATGTTATTAGGTTCAATTTGTGATACAAAAGCCATGGTGCAACAAAGACTTCTTAAGGAAGATCTAGTTGATACTCCCTTTGATACATCACCAATTATGTTGTCCAATGATAGATCCTTTGAGGTTCTCCAATCCTTGTGTTTAGGTGTAGATGTTCCTAGATTTGTGTCTTCTTTTGTTTCATCTTCTTCCAGCTGTTTGGCTTCTATGTGCTGTTGTCTTTCCTCTTTATTTTCTGCATCATTATCACTCAAAACTTCTACTTGAGAACGGTTAGATTCATCACATATAATATGTACAGACTCTTCAACACACAAAGTTCTCTTGTTAAAGACCCTATAAGCCTTACTTTGCAAGGAATATCCTAGAAAGATAGCCTCATCAGCTTTTGAGTCAAACTTACCAAGATTATCTTTGCCATTGTTCAAAACAAAGCATTTACAACCAAATGCCTTAAGGTGAGAGATATTTGGTTTCCTCCCTTTATAGATTCCATAAGGAGTTTTCAATTTGCTTCCTTCTTTGACATGCTTCACAAATTTTGTCCTTCTCAAACTTAAGCTTGAGTAGACCAATTACTAGGTCTTTTCTAATTAACTTGTTAAGATAATGCTTGTTTATGTGAGATGTTCTTCTATGCCACAACCATGTTTCATTCACTTTACTCATTAAGCAATCAGTTTTATGTATGAATGCATGGTCAATAGTCAAGACATAGATATTACCCTTTCTCTTACCAATGTGTGCCTGATGAGTCACTATTTATCACTATTTACTCATCTTTCTGTACTCATTTTAATCCCTAATTTGTGTTTAATCATTTATTTTGCACTGTTTCTCAATTAGGACTTAATTGGACCGATAATTCAGATTTTAATTAATTTGGATTATTTTAAGTTAATTATTTCAATTTTTATTTTCAGGGCAGTTTAATAATTAATTGGG
>PYAF01004505.1:153545-172962 GCA_007407185.1 Glycine tomentella | reverse complement strand
CACTACTTTGTGACAACACAAGTGCAATAAATATTTCAAAGAATCCTGTCATGCACTCAAGGACCAAGCACATTGAAATTAGACATCACTTCATAAGAGATCATGTGCAGAAAGGTAACATCAAGGTTGAGTTCATTGATACCCATAATCAACTTGCTGACATATTCACTAAACCATTGCCAAAGGATAGATTTTATGCACTTAGAAACATGCTAGGTATTCTTGATGAAAATAATATATGCTAGCTTGTTTAAAAGTATGCTTTTCCATGACTATTTGAAGCCTCACTGCTGCATTTATCATTGAATTGATTGAAATTCGAATTGATTTGCAAATTGCTCTGTTTCTGATATATTTGTTGTAATAATCGATTACACCATGGGTTAATCGATTAAATTCATTAAAAATCACATTATTTGTGCAAGTTGTGCTCAAGTAATCGATTACATTGATCTGGTAATCAATTATTCTTTGTATTTAAAAAATTGATTCCCTCGGAATAATCGATTACACCACTGGATAATCGATTACATTGAATAAAATCCATTTTCCATTTTAAGTGTCTCCTGGAATAATCGATTACTACAAGTAGGTAATCGATTACACATGTGCTTTGAAGTTTTAACCCTCCTGGAATAATTGATTACCACTCAGGATAATCAATTACACAAAGCTCTGATACTTAATAAAACCTCAAATCTATGATATAATCGATTACATTAGCATATAATCGATTACACGTCATCTTCTACCTCTGACTGGTAGGAAAATAATCGATTACCACACGGGATAATCGATTACCACGTGCAATTTTTGTGTCCCAAAGGTGCCAAAATAATCGATTACTTAAGGAAATAATCGATTATTTATGTTGTTGAACGTGTTCTGACAGTTTTTTCTCTGAAAATGTAACTGCCCAACCAAATCCAAAGGAAATCCAAGGCCACTGAAGTGCCTTAACTGTCACCAACAACTATTTTTTCAAAAATATGGACGTTAAGAGCCTCAATTCTGCCAATAAATAGTGCATTGCTTCAATGAAAAATCTGCACCATTGTCTATCTCCTCTCTCTGAAATTTCTGAGTTTCTGTGCTTTTTTGTGTCCAAACCATCACTCTGAAACCATGTCAAACCCTACACCAAAACGTGCTAGGTCCTGTAAGAGAAAGTGGGTGAATCTTCATCCAACCCACCTCCACCTTAACCTCCCAACAGACTTGATTTGTGGTTCTCCATAGAGTCTGACAAGATGAACTATTTACAATTCAATGCTACCAAACCCATAGCCTCTCCTAAATACCTTGAGTTAGATTGGTTTATAAGAGAGGGATTCCAATTCCCAACCTATTTTGAAGCCCAAGGGCTTAGAAGATTTTTGGAGATGAAGGGTACATTCTACCCTGATTTGGTGAAGGTGTTCTAGACCTGTGCCAAAGGATCCATGCAAGGGAACATGGTCTCCAAAATCAAGGGTGTGACAATGGAAATCACCCCTGAAATCTGGGAGACTGTTGTTGGGGTAATGTGTGAAGGGGCAAGGAAGTTTGATGAGGAACCAAATGGGTACAGCAAAATAGACACCTATAGGGAGATGTTGCATGATCCTCATATGCAACTTAGGCTTAGATTGGGTACTGGACCCATGACACCAGAGGATAGGCTCCTCCATTACATCATTACATATGTAATCATTCCAAGGGCAACCAATCATGCCCAAGCCACAGATGAAGACCTTCAATTGGTCTATGGCCTGAAACACAACATACACATGAATTGGGTACTTATTTTTGAAGAAATTATGCTTAAATCAAAAAGGTTAGTCAACTATCCTTTTCCCTACCTAGTGCTGGTGTCTAGATTCATTGACCACTTCAACATTGATGTTGAAAATGAAGTGTTTGACAACACCAACTCAAGCAACAACCTGATTAAGGAAAAACATCTCACCAAGATGGGGATAAGGAAGACCCCTGATGGATCGATCATGGCTGGACAAGGGCCTCCTTCTCCTGCTGCTGCTGCTGCTGCTGATATTGAATGACAACAAGTGGTTGATTCTGAAGAAGAGGAAAAGAATCCTCAACAGCCATTGTATTCACAGTTTGAGTCCTTGATGCTGGAGAAAATGGACTCTATGCTCAAGATGCAAGAGGACTCAAAGCTGAAATACATGAGGCTTTAGAAGAAATCATGGATAGGCTAGATACCATAGAAGCAAACATGAATGATAATGCTTCTGTAGAATTATAAGATTTTGTAGTTTTCTTTCAGTTTTTTTCTTTTTTATGTATTTGAACTATGGTTGTTTTAAATTTCACTATGTAATGGCTCCTTTATGCTTAATATAATATTTTCAGTTCATTATCCGCTGTGCCTTTAATGTTTTTTGACTTTTAACAAGCCAAATAGGGGGAGAAATGTTTGATTAAGGGGGAGAATTGATTGATTAAGCATGTTCTACATTATGCTCTGTTTGCCCCTGTTTTTTGTTTCATTTTTGCCCAAAATTTTCAACTAAATGGATGCTGAGATTTAGGGGGAGCTGTGATGTTAAAAGGAATCTAATCAATATATATGACTTGTAATTGAATGCTACTTGAATCACAAATGCTTTTAACACTTGTTCTTGGCAAAGGGATTGAAAATTTTCAGGTTTGCAAAGCTCAAGTTCTTTCAAATTGATTCAGTAATTAACTTCAAGCCTTACTGTTAATCAACTGAAGATTTGGCATGTTTAAAGCCAAAAAGGGGGAGATTGTTGATTTCAGAGAAGCTATTTGAAGAATGGACATAGAATCAAGCCTTGGTTTTGAGCTTTCAACATGCCTTGAAGCCTTGAAGATTAATTTGTGATTAAATGTAAAAGGAAGAAGCATTTGTGTTGATCCAAGTGCATTGCATTCACATCATTCATTAAATCAATTAGTTTGAGTAATAGAATTCACAAGGCTTTGATAAATTGTTTAAGTTTTAGAATTAAATCAAAGGTTTTTGGAAAAATAAGTTTTCTACTGATTTAATCGATTACATTAAAGTAATAATTGATTATTTTGTTCTTAATTCATTTTGGAAAACTTTTCAAGAACAATGTAATCGATTACATATTGGATTAATCGATTATTTTACCTGTCGAAGTTGGGGAACCATTGACAATGAGGCTATTTTTTCAGGAACAACAAAATGAAGAAAATATGAGGGTGGAACTAGAGACAAAAGACGAAGTCCAAGAGATAGCCATAATCAAGGAAAAGGCCACCAAGCTTCGAGCATTGATAACGATTGTTGAATTGCTACAAAACAAATAAAACTAAGATAATTTTGTAGCACAGGATTAACCTAGGTCGACTTAGAGATATAGTGCAATTTGGTTCCTGACTTAATCGATTAATAAATAGCAGGGGGGTTTATCAAACAGTTTGCAGACAGTGAACAAAAATTGCAGAAACACAAAAAGAATTGAAGAAAAATGCAAAAACTCATAGAATTGATAAAAGATGTTGTAAAATAGATTTGTGAATATCAATTCAATTCATCAAACCAAGCAATGAAAATTATCATAGTTCTCAAATAATGATCATATTATGAATGTTCATTCAATATCATTAGAAGCAGTTCAATCGAATTAACTCCTAAATCAATTAAAATCACAAACCGGATTGAAATATCATCCAAACAATCTATGATTAAAATTCAAAATTAGGAAATAAATTATAACCTAATTTGTTTTCAATCTTAAACATATTCATAATCATGAAAATAGAAAAGAGGATTAAAGAAGAAGATGAACATTCACACAGAAATTAGAATACTAAACCAGAACTCAAATTCTCCTTGCTTGGACTGGATCCTTGGATTAATTGATTGTTTAGCCTTCCATGACCATCATCAATGGAAGAGCCACAAAATTTGTGTAAGAAAATAGAAGAAAAAAGATGAAAGGAAGAAGAAAAATAAAGAACTATGAAGAACAATTGAGAGAAAAAGAGAGAAAGAATTTTAATAATGAAAACTTGCACAAGAAGCTAGAAATTCTCTTTTTGTCCAATCTAGCTACACTAATATATAGTGATTGAACAGAATGAAAGTATAACGACCAGCCTCATCACTACGACATCACAAACTCTAGATCGTGCAATTTCAATTTTAATATGAAAACTCCATTAATTTGATTATGAAAATGGTAGTAAATTTTTTTGCAATAATACCATTATTATACAAATGATACAATTACATAATTGAAGACACATGTATGCATACATTGAACCAGTACATATCATTTACATATCAACACTTAATTTGATTTTACATATATTTACATTTGGAATCTTACATGACCAACAAAAGAGAATCGAAGAACTAACTAAGAAAGAGTTGATTAACAAAACACAACTCTTTCCGAAAAAGAATTCCAACGTCATCACGTCGGCTTGGCGGCTCCAACAAAAAGAATCTCCCTCCAAGGTCACCTACTGCTGCTCATCTGCTCCCACGAACGAAAGTTTGCGATCATCACAGGTACCAACCACACGGTACGACAAATGTAAGGGTGAGTTTATTATATAAAACCAACAAACATTAGATAGCAGCAATTGGGAAGAGAACAACATTACCCACCACAATCATTAACAAAAATCCATGATTCCAATACACACTCAACAAACCAATCATCCAATGCATTTCACAACTCAAACAATCATGCATAGAATGATGCATGCACCTGACTCATCTATCAGCATGCAATGTGGTACCATCTCTGCTTATCAGGGCCACCCTGTCGTGCATTGGCCATTCCCCCACCCAGTGATCAGCCAGCGTCGCAAGGGAATTTCAAACCTGATGATCCCTTAGTACCTGCGTTCTCAGCCCACTGAAACCCATAGGTACGCGAGTGCCTTCATTCTATTTCTACACATACAAATGAAGTATGAAACATGGGCATCATCAAAACATGACCCGACTAGGAACAAATTCTTCCTTGCAAGGGTAACCCGACATGCACCCCCATGTACATACATAACACATCAATGTGGGCTCACCGATGCACTGACTGTGGCTAGGAACAAATCCATCCTCGCAAGGGTAACCAACCGGTCATTGCATCCCATGTGTACATACACAGCCTACAACCATGGGCCTCATCAATGTATGACCTGGCTAGGAACAAATCCTTCCTCGCAAGGGTAACCCGTCATACACCCCCATGGGTATCCATGTATATCCACACACAATGACATTGTTCACATCAACATTATCTCTCATCAATGTCATTATCAACCTCAACATCATATCATCTCAATATCATATCATCATGCATATCAATATTATCTCATTTCAACATCATCAACCATGTCAACTTTATCTCATTTGAACATCATCAATTACATCAATCACATCTCAGTTTCAATATCATCAACGCTATCACAAGCAATCATAGTTCACATCTATACATAATACATATGCCTGAGCTTCACATTCACCAGGTCTTTAGACAATCCAAATTTCATACATTCACATTTCATCATATCCCAATATTGATATTTTTAGGAAAATTCTAAATTAAAGAGAATGACTACAATATATAAAACACACTCTTATGCCCATTACAAAATTTAATAAAGAATTAAATAGAAGAACGCATTATAAAATTTTGGGCAGAGTCTCCTCTGTAATTAAGACTTTTCCCAAAAATCCAATAATTACAACAACAATATCATTTACAATTATATCAATCAACAAGCCAGTTCATCGCATCCCATTAGTTAAAAACACAATTTTTCTTGAAAATGAGCACACATAGGAACAAACACACATCAATCATAATACATCGCATCTCATTAGTTAAAAAAGTATTTTTTCTTAAAAACCAACACATAGCAGGGATAGGAAGTTATCTTCGTAGTTGGACTCCCTGGCCCCCAACTATGGTATCAATACTGTAACTAGGTAATAAACTCCCCTTACCTATCTATATCCCTTTGTTAACTCCTTGAAACGTCATTTTGGGATCTCTCAAGTTCACATGCTTTGGCTCAAATGTGGAGCTCTATATACCAAATCGAAGACATTTAATATAAATTTCCAAGGTAAGATCAATATTAAAATTTGGGGTCAAATACCCACTCAAATTCAGAAAGGGGCTAAAAGGGTGTTTTAGGAGTCCACATCAAAAGACATCATTTTGAAATTCTGATAACACCAATGTGACTAGGGTTCAATAAGGATCACAGAAATGACATCAGTTTCAAAAAAAGGAGACTGGGGCTGTTTGGAGGAGGAAGAACCTCCATTTTCGTGACTTGGAAGCTTAAAAACGTATTCAGCACCGCCTCCACTCGCCCAGGCGCGCAAAAATACATGCAAAACTCGCTTGGGCGAGCTGACCCTATTCTAGAATTTTCTGCTTCAGTGAAAAATTATTTCTCATGTTACAGACTTTATTTTGACAATCCCAACGGTCAAAAGTTATATATATGGGCTAGGAATAGGTTTTCGGGTCAAACTCGGAATCACACAATTCAACACAACTCAAAAAAACTCTGCATAACTTGACACCTACACCAAGCAATTGCACATGGAGAATCCACATAATATTTCAATTAATTATAAACTAATCAAACAGTCAAATAACATAAGAAATACATCGAACATCTATTTTCGGTTATTGAAATTTCAGGGCATTACAAAAAGGATGAGCTCTGATTAGGCCCATATAAATTAACTAATTATGCTAATTACACAAATCAAAAATCCAAACTCGTAGCCCAAAACTTAAGTGCAGATTGGACCAAGCTTATTTCTAATAAAATTGGAGCTCTTTTCCTTAGCTTTTTAGGGATTACTCATATGATCCATTTGGGCTTCTATAGAATCCTCTAGGTGTTTCACAAGGAAGATAACTCAAGTAAGCACAAAATTTGAAAATAAGCAACAATTTTCAAATTAAGTCCAATTATTTGTCTAAGACCAAAACTGAGTTAAAGTGAGAAAATAATAATCCAAGAGATGTCAAATAAGCTAAGAATAATAGAAAAATACTAAATAAAAAATGCTCAATCAAATTCTCTCACACTTTATCTTTTGTACTCCTAGGCAAAACTAAAAGAAAGACTAAGAAAAACAATTAAAATAGAATAAACCACAAACTAAAAAAAGGTATGAACAAGACACACACATTTTTCAATGGATCCTAATAATGCACAAAAGTCAAAAAGATGGAAAATGGAAGAATGATATCAAGGTAACAAGGATTCCATGAACATATGATCACAAAGTGCAAAGTGAAAAAGTAGTCAAGTTAAAATTAAAAATGTACCAAGGTGATAGAAATCTCTCAAAGAACAACACTCAACCTTATCAAATGTGTATGGGTTGTGTTTACACTCACACACCAGATATAACTAGCACATCCAAATATTGACAAGGCTCTAATTCACTCAACTTGAAATACAAATGCATCAAAAGATCAAAAGGGATTTTATTGGTTTGTAATGTATGGTTTAGGTACGGGTGGATAAGAGAAAGATATTTAGGCTAAAACTAAGAAAATAGGGGCAATGAGGAGTAAGCCAACAAGTAAAAAAAAGGGGTAGAAATGAAGAAACAAGGTGGAGAACAACAAAATTAAAATAAAACGAACTTACAAGGATGAAAATGAACCACAACACACTTTGGTTGCAATTTTTTTTTCCTTTTCTTTTCTTGTACTTCTTTTTCTTTTTTCTTTTTTTCCCTTTTTTATTTTTTTCTTTGAACTTTTGCTTTTTATACTTCTTTTTATTTTCCTTAAAATCAAATCAAAATACAAATCCCCCACACTTGTTTGAAACCAACTCCCAAAACAATTCCAAGGCCTATTTTCTCTCTAAAGTTTGGATAACTTGGTTTTCCACTTTTTGGCTTGTAATGAGCTACACAAGAAAGAAAAGGTTAAAGGCTCAAAAAGGGTGACAATGGATATCAAGGCAAGGTAGGTTTATTTGGCTAGTGACTGATATTACATTGTCGACAAGCACCAAAACAATTTAACTACGTTAATTATGTAGCACAGGATTAACCTAGGTCGATTCAGAGACTCAATCAATATGGTTCTAGCTTCAATTCACTAATAACAGTAACGGGGGAATTTTATCGAACAGTTTGTGTGCGTAAGTAAAACTTGCAAAAACGTAAACTAAAATTAAAGAGCAACACAAAATCTAACAGAATTCAAAAGAAGTAATGTAAAACAGAATTAAAGCATCAATCCAATTCACCTCACCAAGCAATTCGAATCATCATTGTTCTCAAAAATTTATCCTATTATGAAAGTTCATTCAATCTCATTAGAAGCAACTCAATCGACTTAACCCCTAAATTGATTGAAACCACAACCCTAACTGAAATATCATCAAATTAATCTGTGATTGATATTTGAAATTAGGAAATGAATTCATAACCTAATTCGTTTTCAATCCTAAACGCATTCATAATCATGAAAATAGAATATCAATTGAAGAAGAAGATGAACATTCAAATAGAATTCGAAATACCAAACCAGAACTCAAATTCTCCTTGTGCTTGGGTTGGATCCTTGGATTGATTGAGGATTTAGCCTTCCATGATCATCATCAGTGAAAGCCCCATGGAATTATTGCACGAAAATGGAAGAACAGAAAAACGAAAATGAAGAACAATGAAGAACAAGCAAGAATAGTTGAGAGAAAATGATAGCAAGGGTTTTGATCCTAAAAACTTAAAAGAATGAAATGTAAAACTGTTTTTATTAAAATGAAATTGTGTAGTGAAATCTGTCCATTGTCACTAATATGTAGTGACTAAGTCTGAAGAAAAGAATGAGCCATCAACAAAACCCATCAATTCTAATTATTTATTATTTACAACCATAAGATTCAAATTCGCAGTCCAAAATTATAAGTGCAGAGGTGCTAACTTCAAAGCTTAAAATGGCCCTCCAAATGACAGAATTGGCCTTGGTCTATTTCTAGCAAACTTGTAGATCTTTTCGCTATCTTTCCATTGACTCCTAGAACGCTCCATTCGGAGTTCTGTAGCGCTCTATAGATCCTATACAAGTCAGATATGTCAAGTGAACAAAAATCCGAAAATACGCAACAATTAACAATTAAGCCCACTTACTTGCCTAGGCCAAAAACTGAATTAGAATGGAAAAATAAAAGTCCAAAAGAGGTCAAATAAGCTACGAATGATAGACAAAAATTTAACTAAAAGCACTCTACCAGTGACTAAATTTTATCTCACATGGCATAATTCTAACTCACGTGATCCACCTTAAATTTTATTTTCCAATCCTACTTATCACTTCAACAATTGCAACAATGATTCACATCAAGTATGAAACCTTTCAATCCAACAAAAAATGGTACATTTCTCACAATTTATACAAGTTTAGAGCCCTATGAAAAACATGAAAAAGTGCCTAAATTCAACAAAAACAGAAAACAACTATTGCAAAATATTTTATTTTTATTTTCTGTATGTAAAAACATTAAAAACATAAAACAAAAAAATACAGCAAAAAAAAATAGAAAACAGAAAACAAACAAAAATATAACAAAAAACAGATAACTGAAAATAGTTAAAACAAAAAACAGAGAAAACAGAAAACAGATAAAACGTTTTGTAAATTCTTCCCCCACACTTAAAGTGCACATTGTCCTCAATGTAAGCATGCAATTAAATACAACGAAAGAGACAACATAGAAAAGAAGGAAAAAGAACATTCCTCAAATGTCATTCAAGACACATCATCAGATAAAGTTGGCAAGACCAAAGAGATGTCTGCCACAAGCTCCACCCCCACTTAAGGGCTCTCATTAAATAGCTTGAGTTGGTGATGATTCACTTTGAAGACCTTGCTAATAACTTCATTTTTTATCTCAACTGCACCACGGGGAAAAACATTAGTAATAACAAAAGGTTCATCCCATCTAGATCGAAGTTTACCGGAAATAAGCTTGAGGCGAGAGTTAAACAAGAACACTTTTTGGCCAATATGGAACTCCTTCCTAAGAATCCTAGAGTCATGAAACCTCTTCACTTTCTCCTTGTAAATCTTGGAGTTCTCATAGGTTTCTAAGCGGATTTCTTCAAGTTCTTTCAATTGAAGCTTCCTTTCCATACCCGCTTCATTAAATGTCATGTTACAACTCTTCATTGTCCAATAAGCACGATGCTCAATCTCCACCAACAGGTGGCATGCTTTACCAAGTTCTATAGAATCCTCTAGGTCCTGTACAAGGAAGATAGGTCAAGTAAGCACAAAATCTGAAAATAAGCAACAATTATCAATTAAGCCCAATTATTTGCCTAAGACCAAAATTGAATTAAAGTGAGAAAATAAGAATCCAAGAGAAGTCAAATAAGCTAAGAAGAATAGAAAATTGCTAAATTAAAAATGCCTAATCAAGCATCAAGAAGGTACAACCCGAGGTCCACCCTTGGTGAGTCTCGCCACACCTAGGATGAACGCGTCCCTGGTTCAATCTCCAAAAGCTCAACAAACCCAAGGTCCGCCCTTGGTGAACCTATTTTCTACTAAGTTTCATCTTCCACATGTACCCAAGACACACTCTTAGTAAACTCGTTCCCTTGAACCCACAATGGGCATAGTCAAGGTTCAAATTAAACACTTGTTAAAGTTACTCAAGTAATTCCCTACCTTGGGTAAGAATCTCCGCAAAGTGAAAAGGAAGTGTCAACAGGTTGAACCTAACCTAAGACGATTAAGGAAGACCTTTAACCAGGTTAAAATCAAACCTAAGATGATCATATGTCATCTCGTGCTCTATTACATACAAATCTGTCAAGAAAGGTGAAAAAACCACTCTCATCACTTTACGACAAGTTTCAAAGATCAAATATGCGAGTAAATTTGTGATATAGCAAGTCACGACAACGAAAAGAAAAGTGCATTAAAAAAAGAAGAAAAATTGTGAAAGATACAAGACCAGTACAACCACAAAACCAACAAAATTAATATAAGACAAATCATCAACTTCCTCCTCCCCGGTGTCCTCCACCTTAGTATCAATCTCTTCCTTGTCAAGAAGTTCATTGTCCTTCACATCCTTAAACTGGTCAGAAAGACCTAACTTAAGAACCTAAGTGAAGAACCTGGCCTACCTGAGTTATACCAAAACAAATGCAAAAAGGAGGAAGGTAAAATGCTTTACCATCCAGAACAATAAGAGGGTCACCTACCGAAGGAAGAGACAGGATGGCCCGAGCGTCCAACAAGGCTGGCAATTGCTCCATAATGGCCTTGTCCACCCTCTCCTCTGGGGACAAAATATCCTCATCAAAGGATTTGAACCGTGAGGGGTCCAACTGGCAGTAAAAATGGAAAATGTGAAAATAATAGAAATACTCACAATAACCAAGAGGGGGGTGAATTGGTTAAGATCCTTGCATTGCATAAATCATAATCATAATAATGCATACATGTTTTAAGAAAATGTTAAATGATTACATGATGCATGTGGAATGATTCTCTCATGACTTTGTTTTTCAAAAAATAAATATGTCTACTTTAATCGATTACTCTGTTTTTGTAATCGATTAAATAAGCAAAGGATATTTCAGAAAAGTCATATACTTGAATTGATGGAGGTATATTGCAAGCTAAAGACCTAGAAGGAAAGCTTGAAGAACTTCCTTTGGTGAGCTTTAAAGGACCAATGATAAGAGCTAGGACTCAAGCACTTCAAGACCACATCCAAGCTAACTTGAACAAGCATGAAGAAGCACACCAACTTAGAAAAGACACAAAATAGTCTGTGGTAATCGATTACCAGCTATTTGTAATCAATTACCAAGGCACTTTGTAAAATAGTTTCTGTCTGTTTTAATCAATTACCAGATAGCTGTAATCGATTACATAAGCCTGTAAAATGTAAAGAACATGTTTTAATCGATTACAAGGATGAATTAATTGATTACTTCAGCATAAAAACTACATTGCGCATGTTGGGTCAGCCAAGGGTCACTTTAGGAGAAGCTTGCACTTCAAGTTTCATTTGGGCTTCATTTCAATTTGCATTTTCCTTACATTTAGTGGCATTTGATGTGTAATTTAGTGGCCTATATAAGCTGGTCCAAAACCGATTGTAACTAACTTTGCTTCATTAATACAATTGTGAAAATTGTTGTGAGAATTTCTCTCTTGTTCTTGTGTGAGAACTTCTTGAGTCTTATCAATGGCTTCTCAATGCTATTGTGGTGATTCTTCCTAGGCTTATTGGAAAGATTTTTCATGGTGCCATCCATCTTCATCCCTAACCTTTCTTCCATCTTCCATTGCTAAATTAAAAAGCTTAAAAACAGCCCTAAATTCTTGTGAAAGTGCAAAAGTTAGAGTTCTTGAAGTTTGCTTGAAGATTGGGTTTCATTGCAAGGTAGATTTGGAAAAACTAATGGCTATGAGTTCAGCTATACATCAGAGCTGCATCACAGCCATACATCATGTGGTATCTAAAGCCTAATCCTTGTGGAATTCTTCTTCAAGTTCAGTTTTAAAAGTTCTTCAAAGATAAAAAAACTGCATCAAATCTGAAAAACGAAAATTCATTTCAATTCCTTGTTTCTTGTTGTTTTCATTTGATTCTTGGTGGTGTGGGCTTGTTGTGTGTTCCACCATATAACCCTTGTGTTTTTTTCAAGTTTCATGTGATTTCATGTGTTCATGTTCTTCATGTGTTCTTGATATTTTTCTAATTTTCTAGTCTTGATTCTTGTCAATTTTTGTTATTAGTGTTTTTGTGTTGTATGACCACTTGTTTTGATTGTACTCTCATGCCTAAACTGAATTGAGTTGTTAGAAGCAAATTTTACAATTGTTATTATACATTGTTTTGTTTTAGTGATTCATTGAATTTCCTTAAGAAATTTTGAACTTGTGCAAAAGAAAAACAAAGGCTTACAAAAAAGAGAAACATTTTGGTACAACCAAAGACATTATTGAATTGTGGCTGGAAAAACACAAAGAAAAATAGAATTTAGAAGCAAAGCAAAGTTACAAAAGCTACAAGTTCAAATTTCCATTGAACCACAAAATCAAGTGAACTTGTATGATATGCAAATTTTACGAAATTTGGCTTGTAGCAATTGAATTTACTTAGCATAACCTCCTTGTGTAGTTTGGTACAGCCCATAGTATTCCTTGAGTTGTCTCATTAAATTCCAATTAGAGTTGTGCTTGTCTAAAATTTTTCTTTTGTTGCTTGTCTCTTAAAAATTCCAAGGTTTTGTCTTAGAGTTTTCTTGTTCTTGGACTCTTAAGTCTAGTCTAGAATCATTTCCTACTTCAATATAGTAAAGAAGCTTGATTTGATTAGAAGTTTTTGCTTAAGAACTATAGAGAGGAATAAGAGTGGAAAAAGGCAAGAGAGAACATTATAGAAAGAGCCTAGATAAAGTGTGCAAACATGAGTGAGAGTGACAAACACTTAGAGAGCGGTGAGAATTTTCTTATATACTTGTGTTTTTGCTAACCATATTTTTTGAAGGATGAGCTCAATAGTAGATGAGGCCTTGTCACCAAGGACCTCTAGGTTGATGAAAGCCATGACAAAATAAATGGAAGACTTGAAAACCAAAATGGATGCAAGGTTTGAAGAGTTACAAAGGGAGACCCAAAGGAAGAGTCATCCAATGGGAAGTGTGGATGGAGAGGCTCATAGTGATCCAAGAAGCAACAATGGATAGATTCCTTCATGGCTTGAATAGAGAAATTCAAGATGTGATGGAGCTACATTCTTATGCTACAATTGAGGAGCTAGTCCACAAATGTCAAAGGGTGGAGCAACAACTAAAAAGGAGAAAAGCTTCCTTTTCCAAGACCAATGGGGCTGCAACTTCCAGTTGGAAGGACAAGACTAAAAGGGAAGTTTCTCAAGTGAAAAATAAAGAAGAAAGGGTGGAGATCCCAAGCAAAAAAATTGTGGATCCAACTCCTAAAAGATCAAACAATATCAAGTGTTGTAAGTGCCTTGATAAGGGTCACATTGCTTCCCAATGTTCCAACAAGAGAACTATGATTTTGCTTGAAGATGGAGGCATAAGGAGTGAGTCTTCAAGTGACTCAAATAGTTCTTCAAGTGAAGAAGAAGAAGGACTCACACTAGTGGAGGCCGAGGAGGGTGATCTCTTGATGGTAAGGAGAATGTTGAGCAATTTTTGCCTAGAAAAAGAGGAGACTCAAAGAGAAAATATTTTTCACACAAGGTGCTTAGTTGAAAAGAAAGTATAATCACTAATCATTGATGGAGGGAGCTGCACCAATGTGGCTAGTACAAGCCTTGTTGAGAAATTACACTTGCCAACCACAAAGCAAAAAAGCCATACAAGCTACAATGGCTTACTGAAAGTGGAGAAGTGGTGGTAAATTCTCAAGTGCTCATTCCTTTTTCTATTAATGCTTATAATGATGAGGTTCTTTGTGATATTGTACCTATGGAGGCTGGTCATATCCTTCTTGGTAGGCCATGGCAATATGATAGAAAAGTGATACACAATGGCATGAAGAACACTTTTGAGTTTGAGCACTTAGGCAAGAAAATTATTTTGAGGCCTTTAACTCCTAGACAAGTGTGTGAGGATCAAATAAAGATGAAAGAAAAGAGAATTCAAGAGTTGAAAAAAATATTGCACTTGATAAAGGCAAAAATAGTGAGCTATCCAAGAGAAACACTAGTGAAAAGAAAAGAAAAGAAAGAAAATGAGAGGAAAAAAATTAATGAGATTAAAGAGAGTTTGTTCTTGAGAGGAAAACATGTCAAGAGAGTGTTATTAGCAAGACAACCTCTTTATTATATGGTTTCTAACTCTTTGTTTACATGTTGAAAAGCAAAAGAAACTATGTGTTCCTAAAAGCTCTTTGAGAGAACTTTTCATGAGGAAAGCTCATGAGAACAATTTAATGGGACACTTTGGTGTAACGACCCGTCTCGTCGCTACGACATCACAAATTCTAGACGTGTAAGTTTCATATTTTAATGAAAACTTCATTAGTTTGATTATGAAAATGGTAGTAAGTTTTTCGCAATAATACAATCATCATACACAAGATACAAGTACAACAATTGAATACATATGTATACATATACTATATCAGTACTCATCATTCGCATGTTTAGAACATAATTTAGTTTTTCACGTAATTACAATTCAAAATATACATGTCTACAAAAAAGATTAAGGGACTAACTATGAAAGAGTTAATTAACAAAATACAACTCTTCCAAAAAGAGTTCCAACGACATTATGTCGGCTTGGCGGCTCCAACAAAAAGAAGATCTCTCTCCAAGGTCACCTACTGCTGTTCATCTGCTCCCACGAACGAAAGTTTGCGATCATCACAGGTACCAACCACATGGTACAACAAATGCAAGGGTGAGTTTATCATATAAAATCAACAAATATCAGATAGCAGCAATTGGGAAGGAAACAACTTTACCCATCACAATCATTAACAAAAATCCATGATTCCAATACACACTCAACAAATCAATCATCCAATGCATTTCACAACTCAAACAATCATGCATAGAATGATGCATGCACCTGACTCATCTATCAGCATGCAATGTGGTACCATCTCCGAAAATAGCCTCTCATAGGAAAAATGATTCACCGCCTATCAGGGTCATCCTGTCGTGCACTGGCCATTCCCCCACCCGGTGATCAGCCAGTGTCGCAAGGGAATTCCAAACCTGATGATCCCTTAGTACCTGCGTTCTCAGCCCACTGAAACCCACAGGTACGCGAGTGCCTTCATTCTATTTCCACACATACAAATGAAGTATGAAACATGGGCATCATCAATGCATGACCCTGCTAGGAACAAATACTTCCTCGCAAGGGTAACCCGTCATGCACCCCCATGTACATACATAACACACCAATGACATTGTTCACATCAACATTATCTCTCATCAATGTCATTATCAACCTCAACATCACATCATCTCAATATCATCATTATGCATATCAATATTATATCATTTAAACATCATCAACCACGTCAATACTATCTCATCTAAACATCATCAATTACATCAATGACATCTCAATTTCAATATCATCAGCGACATCACAAGCAATCACATTTCACATCTATACATAATACATATGCCTGAGATTCACATTCCCCAGATCTTCAGACAATCCAAATATCATACAATCACAATTCATCATATCACAAGGCTGATATTTTTAGGGAAATTCTAAATTAAAGAGGAGGACTACAAATTATAAAACATACTCGTATGCCCATTTAAAAATTTAATAAAGGATTAAATAGAACAACGCATTATAAAATTTTGGGCAGAGTCTCCTCTGTAATTAAGGCTTTTCTAAAAAATTCAATCATTACAACAAAAATATCATTTACAGTTATATTAATCAACAAGCCAATCCATCGCATCCCATTAGTTAAAAACGTAGTTTTACTTAAAAACAAGCACACACAGGAACAAACACATACCAATCATAAATACATCGCATCCCATTAGTTAAAAACTTAGTTTTTCTTGAAAACCAACACACAGCAGGGACAGGCAGTTATCTTCATAGTTGGACTCCCTGGCCCCCAACTATGGTATCAAAACTATAAATAAATAATAAACTCCGCTTACCTATCTATATCCCTCTGTTAGCTCCTTGAAACGTCGTTTTGGGATCTCTCAAGGCCACGTGCTTTGGCCCAAATGTAGAGCTCTATATACCAAATCGAAGATAATTTAATCTAGATTTCCAAGGTAAGATCAATATTAACATTTGGGGTCAAATAGCCGCTCTAATTCAAAAAGGGGCTAAAAGGGTGTTTTAGGAGTCCACATCAAAAGACATCATTTTGAAATTCCGATCACACCAATGTGACCAAGATTCAGCAAGGATCACAAAAATGACATCAGTTTCAAAAAAAGGAGACTTTTACAACATCTCATTTTCGAAGGGTTTTCAAAAGGAAGTATAGAAACAGCCCATAATGTTACCCCGAATCACAAGAGACATCAAGAGAGACTTAAACTAGCTAGAAGAAGACAAAGGAAACTAACATTACCTCAAGAAAACCAAGAAAGGAGGATTGGGAGCTCCGTTCTATACCGGAACTTTGAGAAGATTCTCGAAGATTCTGCTCCGATTAAAAGGTTCTTCACTGTGCCAGGGTCTCGTGGCAAGCAACAGAGTTCCATGGTTGTCTCCGGTGGCTGTGGGTGGTGGAGGAGGGTGGTGGGGGAGCTTGGGGCTGTTTGGAGGAGGAAGAACCTCCATTTTTGTGACTTGGAAGCTTTAAAACGTATTCTGCACTGCCTCCACTCGCCCAGGTGACCAAAAATGCCTGTAAAACTCGCCTGGGCGAGCAGACCAAATTCTGGAATTTTCTGCTTAAGTGAAAAATTAATTTCTCAAGTTACAGATATTATTTTGACAATTGCAACGGTCAAAAGTTAGGTACATGGGTTCGGAAGCTAGCTTTAAAATTTGAAGATGATCTAACGGTTAACCAATTCATAAAGATGATTTTACTAAAACATGTTTTCGGGTCAAATTCAGAACCACTAAATTACCACACAGTTCAAACAAACTCCGTATAACTTGACATCTACACCAAGCAATAGCACAATGATAATTTACACAACAATCATTCAACTAATACAAACTTATCAAATAATCAAATAACACAACAATCACATCAAGAATCTATTTTCAATTTATCGAAATTTCAGGGTGTTACAACTCTCCCACCCTTTTAGAATTTTCGTCCCCGAAATTTACCTGATTCAAACAATGATGGATAGGCTTCTCGCATTTGACTCTCTAGTTCCCATGTTGCATCTTCTCCTGATGTACCTCCCCAGATAACCTTGACCAAAGGAATCTCTTTCCCTCTTAAGTGCTTCATTCGCCGATCATCGATCCTCAAAGGTAATGTTTCATATGTCAAGTTTTCCTTTACTTGAACGTCATCTAACTCGACCACATGAGAAAGATCATGGACATACTTACGGAGTTGGGACACATGGAAGACATTATGAATATTAGAAAGAGACGGAGGTAATGCAATTTGATATGCTATAGGACCGACTCTTCTGAGAATTTGGAAGGGACCAATAAAACGAGGTGAGAGTTTTCGACATTTCAATGCTCTGCCAACCCCAGTCCATGGAGTAACTCTCAAGAATACATGATCACCAACCTCAAATTCTAGGTCTTTTCTCCTCTTGTCCTGATAACTCTTCCACCTACTCTGAGCAGTTCTCATTCTCTCTTGGATCAACTTGACCTTCTCAGTGGTTTGTTATACCACTTCGGGTCCTAAAATGAGGTTCTCACCAGGTTCTAGCCAACACAAGGGTATTCTACACCTCCTACCATACAAAGCTTCATAGGGAGCCATGCCAATGGTAGAATGAAAACTATTATTATAAGTAATATTTCCTTCAACCTGTTGAATCATTCACATGCATATGTTCTTTGGATTATCAGGTGAAATCTTTCCTTATTCTTTGAAGGTGTAAATCTTTTAATTTATTTCTGTAAAGATTAGCTTATTGTAAATTGGTTTCTTACATGAAGATTAGAGATAGTGTTTCTCTAAGGGTTGTTGAGTAGTGTTCTCAGTTTTGGGTTTGGTCTCTAAGGGTCTAATAGTGTTTTAGACTTCTGAACTTTATCTAGGGTTGATAAATAGAGGTTTGTAATATCTTGTAAGAATATTATTTGCAATAGTGGAACTCTACTCTAGTGTTGAGTGGAAGAACTGGATGTAGCTTCATAGTGTTTGAAGTGAACCAGTATAAAATATGTGGCTGATCTTTATTCCTATCTCTTCATCTCTCAATTGCTTTGTTTGTGAATCAAATTTCATTACACAGAAAACTATCATTTGCTTATTGATTTCTTGACAGATGGATTAGATTGAATATAAGATTCTTGGTTTTAAAACAATTTTTTTAAAGTGATAAAGATTCTGTGGAAACTCTGAATTGAAAATTTTTATTTACCAAGGTTCAACCAATTCACCCCCCTCTTGGTTGTTTTGAAGTGTTCCTATCATTTTCAATTGGCATCAAGAGCTGGTTCTTGAAAGTTACTCAAGATCACTTTTTCTTTTCAAAAAGAAATATGAATACTTCACAAATAACCTTTAAGGAGGGTGCCTCTTTAAACAGACCTCCTATGTTTGAATGGGAACGTTTCAGTTTTTGGAAAAATAGAATGAAGATCTTTATTCAATCAAATGACCCAGGAGCATGGAATGCAATAGTGAAAGGTCCTTTTATTCCAAAGAAAACTGTGGCAAATGAATTGATTCCCAAAGAATGGGATGAGATGACTGAGGCTGAACAAAAGGCTGCACAATATGATTTTAAAGCTAAAAATATGATCACCTCT
>PYAF01004505.1:130364-143294 GCA_007407185.1 Glycine tomentella | reverse complement strand
AAAGCATTTAGACTTCACAAATTCGTATGGGTTTTTGGTTTTAAAGAAGTGAAGCATCATTGAGTTTCAAAGCATAAGGAAAGGGATGCATTGAGTCTGTAATCTTTCTTTCAACCTGTTGAATCATTCACATGCATATGTTCTTTGGATTATCAGGTGAAATCTTTCCTTATTCTTTGAAGGTGTAAATCTTTTAATTTATTTCTGTAAAGATTAGCTTATTGTAAATTGGTTTCTTACATGAAGATTAGAGATAGTGTTTCTCTAAGGGTTGCTGAGTAGTGTTCTCAGTTTTGGGTTTGGTCTCTAAGGGTCTAATAGTGTTTTAGACTTCTGAACTTTATCTAGGGTTGATAAAGAGAGGCTTGTAATATCTTGTAAGAATATTATGTGCAATAGTGGAACTCTACTCTAGTGTTGAGTGGAAGAACTGGATGTAGCTTCATAGTGTTTGAAGTGAACCAGTATAAAATCTGTGGCTGATCTTTATTCCTATCTCTTCATCTCTCAATTGCTTTGTTTGTGAATCAAATTTCATTACACAGAAAACTATCATTTGCTTATTGATTTCTTGACAGAGGGATTAGATTGAATATAAGATTCTTGGTTTTAAAACAATTTTTTTAAAGTGATAAAGATCCTGTGGAAACTCTGAATTGAAAATTTTTATTTACCAAGGTTCAACCAATTCACCCCCCATCTTGGTTGTTTTGAAGTGTTCCTATCATTTTCACAAACACATACCAATCATAAATACATCACATCCCATTAGTTAAAAACTTAGTTTTTCTTGAAAACCAGCACACAGCAGGGACAGGCAGTTATCTTCATAAGTGGACTCCCTGGCCCCCAACTATGGTATCAAAACTATAAATAAATAATAAACTCCGCTTACCTATCTATATCCCTCTGTTAGCTCCTTGAAACGTCGTTTTGGGATCTCTCAAGTTCACGTGCTTTGGCCCAAATGCAGAGTTCTATATACCAAATCGAAGAAAATTTAATATAGATTTCCAAGGTATTATCAATATTAACATTTGGGGTCAAATACCTGCTCTAATTCAAAAAGGGGCTAAAAGGGTGTTTTAGAAGTCCACATCAAAAGACATCATTTTAAAATTCTGATCACACCAATGTGATCAGGATTCAGCAAGGATCACAAAAATGACATCAGTTTCAAAAAAAGGAGACTTTTACAACATCTCATTTTCAAAGGGTTTTCAAAGGAAGTATAGAAACAGCCCATAACGTTACCCGAATCACAAGAGACATCAAGAGAGACTTAAACTAGCTAGAAGAAGACAAAGGAAACTAAGATTACTTCAAGGAAACCAAGAAAGGAGGATTGGGAGCTCCGTTCTATACCGGAACTTTGAGAAGATTCTCGAAGATTCTGCCCCGATTAAAAGGTTCTTCACTGTGCCGGGGTCTCGTGGCAAGCAACAGAGTTCCGTGGTTGTCTCCGGTGGTTGTGGGTGGTGGAGGAGGGTGGTGGGGAAGCTTGGGGCTGTTTGGAGGAGGAAGAACCTCCATTTTGTGACTTGGAAGCTTTAAAACGTATTCTGCACTACCTCCACTCGCCCAGGCGACCAAAATTGCCTGTAAAACTCGCCTAGGCGAGCAGACCAAATTGCTTAAGTGAAAAATTAATTTGTCACGTTACAGATATTATTTGGACAATCACAACGGTCAAAAGTTAGGTATATAGGTTAGGAAGATAAATTTATAATTTGAAGATGATCCAACGGTTAACCAATCCATAATGATGATTTTACTAAAACATGTTTTTGGGTCAAATTCAGAACCACTAAATTACCACACAGTTCAAACAAACTCCGTATAACTTGACATCTACACCAAGCAATAGCACAATGATAATTTACACAACAATCATTCAACTAAAACAAACTTATCAAACAATCAAATAACACAACAATCACATCAAGCATCTATTTTCAATTTATCAAAATTTCAGGGTGTTACATTTGGTGTACGTAAAACTTTGGCTATTTTAATCGATTACAAGGACGAATTAATCGATTACTTAAACATAAAAACTACACTGCACATGTTGGGTCAACCAAGGGTCACTTTAGGAGAAGCTTGCACTTTAAGCTTTATTTGTACTTCATTTCAATTTGCATTTTTCTTACATTTAGTGGCATTTGATGCGTAATTTCGTGGCCTATATAAGCTGGTCCAAAACTAATTTTAACTAACTGTGGTTCATTAATACAATTCTGAAAATTGTTGTGAGAGTTTCTCTCTTGTTCTTGTGTAAGAACTTCTTGAGTCTTATCAATGGCTTCTCAATGTTATTGTGGTGATTCTTCCTAGGCTTATTGGAAAGTTTTTCCATGGTGCCATCCGTCTTCATCCCTAACCTTTCTTCCATCTTCCATTGCTGAATTAAAAAGCTTAAAAATAGCCCCAAATTCTTGTGAAAGTGCAGAAGTTAGAGTTCTTGAAATTTGCTTGAAGATTGGGTTTCATTGCAAGGTAGATTTGGGAAAACTAATGGCTATGGGTTCAGCTATACATCAGAGTTACATCACAGTCATACATCATGTGGTATCTAGAGCAAAGACTTTGCATAAAGGTTTCAAAAGAAAAGAATCTTTAAGAAGATTTTGATCAACCTGTAGTGCCTGATATTGTGCTTTCATTCATTGCATCTATTGTGGATCTCAAGTGGTATCTCTTGAACTCTTTTGTGTTATGATCGGTTTTAGAATTGTTTGTAGACTAAGATCAAAAGGGTGTTATTTAAAGCTTTAACTAGAGTAGGGTTCTCTAGGTGAAAGATTGGAGAAGTGTTCTTTGAATCTTGTGGTTAGGAATCTAATAGGGTTTTAGGTTTCTTGTTCTTTATCTAGTGTGGATAAAGATTATACCTTGTAAAGAATATTTTGATTTAGTTGAACTCCAATCAAGGTTGATTAGAAGACACTGGATGTAGCTTCTCACTTTGAGGGGTGAAATAGTATAAACTTGGTGTTACTTTGTTTCTGATTCTTGACATCTATTTCTTGCTTATCTTGTAGAGTTTTCTTTCAAGATCAATTAAGCTTTTGTCAAAAATTGCTTGAAGCAAAGGGAGAGACTTGTTTGATTGAAAAGTACATATTGATTAAGGTTAACAAGTGTGATACGATCTAATACTACTGCTGAAAAGTTTTCAAAAAGTTTTAAATTGTTGAGTTAACCAATTCACCCCCCCTCTTGGTTAATTGTGTGTGTACATCATTGTTTTCAATTGGTATCAGAGCTGGTTCTTGAAAGATACTCAAGATCACCTTTCTTTTTAAGAAAATGAATACCACACAAATTACCTTCAAGGAGGTGCCTCCCTCAATCGTTTTCCAATGTTTGAAGGAAAGCATTTTAGTTTTTGGAAAAATCGTATGCAAATCTTTATTCAATCAAACGACCCAGGTGCTTGGAATGCTATTGAGAAAGGTCCTCTGATCCCTACAAAATTTGTTGATAATGAAAGAATTCCCAAGGAATGGGATGACTGACAGAAGCAGAAAAAAAAGTAGTGTAATATGATTTTAAAGCTAAAAACATGATTACATCTGCTCTTTCTTCTGACGAATTCTTTAGAACTCTTAGGTGTAAAAGCGCAAAGGAAATGTGGGAGATGTTGGAAGTAACTCATGAAGGAACAGATGAAAGTGAGAAGATCAAGGAAGAATGCCTTGATTCATAAATATGAAATGTTCAATATGAGAAACACAGAAAAGATTTCTCAGCTGCAAAAAGGTTCACTCACATTGTCAATCATCTTCTTAGTCTTGGGAAGATCTTTGATGCTAAAGAATTGAACATCAAAATATTGAAGTGTCTCACAAGACCATGGCAACCAAAAGTTACAGCAATCAAGGAATCAAAAGATCTATCCAAGATGTCCATGGCTGCACTTTTTGGTAAGCTTCTTGAGTATGAACTTGAAATGTCACAACTAACACATGCAGAGGATGCAGAGAAGAAACACAAGAGTAAAGTAAAGGATACATGGCTATGGCATAGGAGACCTAGTCACATAAACATGCATCACATAAACAAGCTTATAAGAAAGGACTTAGTCATTAGTTTACCTAAGCTCAAGTTTGAGAAGGACAAAATATGTGATACTTGTCAAAAGGGGAAACAATATAAGATGTCTTTTCAAAGTAAAAATGTTGTTTACACCTCTAGACCCCTTGAATTGCTTCATATAGACTTATTTGGTCCTTCTAGAACCATGAGTTTGGGGGGTAACTATTATGGGCTTGTTATTGTTGATGGTTACTCTAGATATACATGGACTTTGTTTATAAGATCCAAGAGTGATGCATTCACAACATTTAGAAAATTAGCCAAGATCATTCAAAATGAAAAAGCATGCAACATTGTTTCAATAAGAAGTGATCATTGGATAAATCAACCTAAATACTAAATCTAGCATTTAATCCCTTCCTTCCCTATTATCAGAAAATGCACAAACAATGCATAGAAAACACAATACAACAGCTAGATACATACAAAAAATAGAAAGTCGATAAAAACAAAATATAAAGGGAACCAAAAATAGAAATACAACCTCACTAAAACAAGAATTTCCATCAACCAAAAAAATAGAATTACAAAAACCAAAAAGCAATGAAAACAACAAAAACATACAAATACAACTAAAACAAAAAATAGCATAAATAGGAGATAGCCCAAAAACGAAAATGGAGCATAATACAAGGGTAGAAAACGGAAAGGAAATCAAAACCTAGAAACATACACAAAAACATACACAAAACCATGATAAAAAAACGTGATCAAGAGAAAACCGAAAATAAGGAAAGAAGGGAAACAAATCTGAACAAAAGAGAGCAAAACCTCTAGATTAATCCATGGAAATATCCATTATGAGTTGGTTACAAGGATCCACTATTTATAACATGCATGCATAAATCGAGCGGACTTTTTAAGGTTGTAATGGGGCTAGGGACAAGGTGGATAAATTTGGAAATGAAGCTATGCACCGAAGAAGTTTGTAGAATACAAAATAAAAATTTACAAGTAACTCTGATAAGCATTTGCCATAACTCTCCAAAACAATTTAACTACGCTAATTCTGTAGCACAGGATTACCCTAGGTCGATTTAGAGATACTATCAATATGGTTCTAACTTCAACTCACTAATAACAGTAAGGGGGGATTTTTATCGAACAGTTTATATGCGTAAGTAACAATTGCAAAAACATAAACTAAAATTAAAGAACAACACAGAAACTAACAGAATTGAAAAGAAATAATGTAAAACAGAATTAAAGCATCAATCCAATTCACCGCACCAAGCTATTTGAAGCATCTGTGATTAATATTCAAAATTAGGAAATGAATCCATAACCTAATCCGCTTTCAATCCTAAACGCATTCATAATCATGAAAACAGAATAGCAATTGAAGAAGAAAGTGAACATTCAAACAGAATTCGAAATACCAAACCAGAACTCAAATTCTCCTTTTGCTTGGGTTGGATCCTTGGATTGATTGAGTAATTAGCCACCCATGATCATCATCAGTGAAAGTCCCATGAAATGATTGCACGAAAATGGAAGATCAGCAAAACGAAAAAGAAGAATAATGAAGAACAAGGAAGAACAGTTGAGAGAAAATAAGAGCAAGGGTTTTGATCCTAAAAACTTAAAAGAGAAAAATGTAAAACTATTTTTACTAATGAAATGTGTAAAGTCTGTCCAATGTCACTAATATGTAGTGACTAAGTCTAAAGAAAAGAATGGGCAATGAACAAACCCATCAATTCTAATTATTTACTATTTACAACCATAAAAATCAAATTCGCAGTCCAAAATATAAGTGCAGTGATTCTGATTTCAAAGCCAAAAATGACCCTCCAAATGGCAGAATTAGCCTCAGCTTATTTCTGACAAACTTGTAAATCTTTTCGTTATCTTTCCAGGGACTACTAGAAAGCTCCATGCGGAGTTTCGTAGAGCTCTGTAGGTCCTGTACAAGGCAGATATGTCAAGTGAGCATAAAATCCAAAAATACGCTACAATTAGCAATTAAGCCCACTTACTTGCCTAAGACAAAAACTGAATTAGAATGGAAAAATAAAAGTCTAAGAGAAGTCAATTAAGCTAAGAAGGATATAAAAATATTTAACTAAAAGCACTCCATCAAAATACCCCACACTTAAACATTTGCACTGCTGGGCAAAACTAAAAGAAAGACTAAAAGAAAAATTCAAACTAAAGTAAACCAAAAATTTAAAGAAAGGGTATGAACAAGTCACACATATTTTTCAATGGATTATAACAATGCACAAAAGTGAGAGAGATGAAAGATGGAAGAATAATATTGAGGTAACAAACAATCCATGAAAACATGATCACAAAGTGCAAAGTGAAAAAGTAGTCAAGTTTAGGATTAATAATGCACCAAGGTGATAGAATTCTCTCAAAGGGTAACACGCAACCTCATATAATGTGTATGGCTTGTATTTACACTCAAACACCACATGTAACTAGCACATTCAGGCATTGACAAGCCTCTAATTCATTCAACTTGAAATACACATGCATCAAAAGATCAAAAGGACTTTATTAGCTTGTAATGAATAGCTTAAGTAAAGGTGGATATGAAAAGGATATTTAGGCTAAAACTTAAGAGAAAAGAGGGACAATGGGTAGCAAGCCAACAAGATAAAAGAAGGGTAGAAACAATAAGATGAAATTTAAAAGAATTTACAAGGATGAAAATGAACCATAACAACTTTTATTGCATATTTCTTTTTCTTTGCTTATACACAATTTTTTTCTTTTTTTCTTTTAACTTGTGCTATTTGAACTCTTTCTTTTCTTTTTTTTCCTCATTTTTTTTCTTTCTTCCAAATCAAAACAAAATAAAATACCCCACACTTGCTTGAAACCCACTCCGAAAACAATTCTAAAGCCCTTTTTCTCCCTAAAGCTAGGATAACATGGTTTTCCATCATTTTTTAGTTTTTAAGGAGCCAAACAAGAAAGAAAAGGCTAAAGGTTCAAAGAGAGTGACAATGGATATCAACACAAGGATAGATTTATTTGGCTAGTGGCTAAAAGAAAGAAGGCCTAAATCATCTCAATCAAAGCATGTGCAACAAGGAATGTCAAAAGAGGCAAGGCAAAACATAGAGTAATCTAGCACAAGGGTGAAATCACACATGAAAGAACATATGCACAAAGGCTCAAAAACTTACAAGGCATAATTCTATCACACATGGTTCATCTTAAATTCTATTTCTTAAGCCTACTTATCACTTCAACAATTGCAACAATGATTCACATCGAGTATGAAACCTCTCGATCCAACCAACTTTTTAACATTTCTCACAATTTATACAAGTTAGAAATCCTATGAAAAGCATGAAAAAGTGCCTAAATTCAACAAAAACAGCAACAAAATAGAAACAGTAGAAACAGACAACAAAAACATACAGACTCAACAACTAAAATAGACAAACAGACAGACAGACAAACAGACAAACAAAAATCAACAGACAATGAAAAACAGATAGTAACAAAATGTAAACAGAAAACAAAAAATAACAATGTAAACAGACAAAAAATAGAAAATAGAAAACAAAAAATAACCAGAGAAACAGATTTTTAGGATCCTTCACCCCTCACTTGAAATGCACATTGTCCTCAATGTAAGCATGTAAAGAAATGCAAACAAAGAGACAACAAATAAAAGAAGGAAAAAGGAAACTTCCAAAATGTCATTCACACAAAATTGGCAGGACCAAAGAGATGTCCTTCACAAGCTCCTCCTCCACTTGAGGGCTCTCATGAAATGCTTTGAGTTGGTGACCATTGACCTTGAAGACTTTCCCGGTAGCTTCATTTTTAATCTCAACTGCACCATGGGAAAAAACATTAGTAATAACAAAAGGTCCATCCCATCTAGATCAAAGTTTACTAGAAATAAGCTTAAGGCGAGAATTAAACAATAACACTTTTTGGCCACTATGGAACTCCTTTCTAAGAATCCTAGAGTCATGGAATTTCTTCACTTTCTCCTTGTAAATCTTGGAGTTCTCATAGGCTTCTAAACGAATCTTCTCAAGCTCTTGCAACTGAAGCTTCCTTTGCATACTCGCTTCATCAAATGTCATGTTACAACTCTTCACCGCCCAATAAGCACATTGCTCAATCTCCACTGGAAGATGGCATGCCTTACCAAAGACCACCCTATAGGGAGACATCCCCAAAGGTGTGCGGTAAGCGGTCTTATGAGCCCATAAAGCATCCTCAAGAAGCTTGCTCCAATCTTTCCTGTTTGGTTGCACTACCTTCTGTAACACTTGCTTAATCTATCTGTTAAAAACCTCTGCTTGCCCATTAGTTTGGGGATGATAAGCTGTAGCAACTCTATGCACAACCCCATACTTCTGAAGCATGGATGCCAATGACTGGTTACAGAAATGGCTCTCCTAGTCACTGATAATGGCTCTAGGCACACCAAACCTGCAAAAAATGTTGGATCTCACAAAATCCACAACAACTTTAGAATCATTAGTTTTGGTGGCCTTAACCTTAACCCATCTAAAAACATAATCAACAGCAAGTAAAATATATAAAAAACCATGAGAAACCAGAAATTGACCCATAAAATCAATACCCCAGACATCAAAAATCTCACAAAAAATAATGGGCTACTGAGACATCTCATGACTATGTGTAATTGTGCCTCCTGCTCTCTGACACTACTCACAAGTGGTGGTAAAGTGATGAGGATGTCTAAACAAGGTGGGCCAAAAGAACCTACAGTCTAATACTTTCTTAACGGTCCTCTGAGGACTAAAATGACATCCGGTAGGTGTGCCATGACAAAACTGAAGAATAGACTGAATTTCATGATCAAGCACACACCTTCGGATCACTTGGTCACTACCAAACCTCCACAAATAAGGATCATCCCAAACATGATATTTAGCATCACTCTTAAGTTTATCTATTTGGGACCTAGATGCATGAGGTGGAACAACAGATGCAACAAGAAAATTAACAATGTCAGCAAACCAAGGTGTGACATGCAATGAATGCAAATGCATGAAATGCTCATCAGAAAAATTATCACGAATGGGAAAGGGCTCAAGAGATCCTTCAATCCTGCTCAAGTGATCAGCAACCAAGTTTTCTACACCACTTCTGTCCTTAATCTCAATGTCAAATTCCTGAAAAAGAAGCATCCACCTGATCAATCTAGGTTTAGCATCAGGCTTCTTCAACAGGTATTTCAAAGCTGCATGGTCAGTAAAGATAGTGATATGTGAGCAAAGCAAATAAGAACTACATTTATCTAAAGCAAAAACAATAGCCAAAAGCTCCTTCTCAGTGGTGGTGTAGTTAACTTGGCTACATCCAAAGTGCGTGATGCATAAGCAATAACATGGAATAGTTTACTAACTCTTTGTGACAACACAACCCCAAATGCATGATTAGAGGCATTACACATCAACTCAAAGGGAAGCTCCCAATCTGGTGGTTGCATGATGGGAGAAGCAGTAAGCTTCTTTCTTCCTCAATCCCTCAAATGCCTCTTTGCAAGGCTAGTCAAATGTAAAGTCTACGTCCTTTTGGAAAAGCTTGGACAATGGCAATGTAATCTTACGGAAATCCTGAATGAATCTCCTATAAAAACCTGCATGTCCAAGAAAAGAACGTACTTCCCGCACAGAAGGTAATCACATCAATTTTGGCCTTATCGACCTCAATACCTCTACTAGAGACCTAATTCTGTAGCACATGATTAACTAGCTCCAAAACAATTTAACTACGCTAATTCTGTAGCATAGGATTAACCTAGGTCGATTCAGAGACACTATCAATATGGTTCTAACTTCAACTCACTAATAACAGTAAAGGGGGATTTTTAGCGAACAGTTTATATGCGTAAGTAAAAATTGCAAAAACATAAACTAAGATTAAAGAACAACACAGAAACTAACAGAATTGAAAAGAAGTAATGTAAAACAGAATTAAAGCATCAATCCAATTCACCTCACCAAGCTATTCGAATCATCATTGTTCTCAGAAACTTATCCTATTACGAAAGTTCATTCAATCTAATTAGAAGCAATTCAATCGACTTAACCCCTAAATTGATTGAAACCACAACCCTAACTGAAATATCATTCAATTAATTTGTGATTAATATTCGAAATTAGGAAATGAATCCATAACCTAATCCGCTTTCAATCCTAAACGCATTCTTAATCATGAAAACTGAATAGCAATTGAAGAAAATGAACATTCAAATAGAATTCGAAATACCAAATCAGAACTCAAATTCTCATGATTATAACGCCTCTCTTGACTCTCTCGTGCTTGATTAATTTTAGATGAAATTCGTGTTCACTTTATGTTATAATGCTCTTGGTTATAAATTTTTCACGAAAATCTTTTCACTTTGCTTGCTCATTTTTTTTGATTCGTAAGTAGCGTAAATGATTTTCCTTATCACGGTTCATTTATAATAAGAATACAGTCCAAAGTCAGTTATCAAAATAATACACAGATTGTCTATTACAAATTACATGCCATATGAAATTACAAATTATAGAAAACAGTTCATCAAAACTTCTTCAACAACCTTCATCTACAGCTCATGTTTTCTTGTTCATCTGCTCGCCCAAATGAATTGGGGTCATCACAGGTGTCAACCACAGACACAAATCGGGTAAGTTTATGACAAACATAGTTTGAATAATATATATATATATATATATGTATATACACAGATGGATAAAGTCTTAATCATAAAAAGACCACACAACTTATACAGAATACAGATCATCATACATATATCCAACTGTGTGATGCATAAAATGCATGCTCATCTTTTTATTTGATGCATGACTGAGATCTCAGGTTACTAAATCGTCAACAGTGGCCACAGTCAAGATAGCCCCATCTCAGTGGCACACCTATCCATTCAGTCGGGGTAGGGCAAGGGCGCGTAGGAATGTCACCTCCACCTATGTGATCATCATGGTGGTGTGGTCCTCCCTGAAACACACTACCCCCCAGTTCAACACCTCTGAACGCATGGACTCGATTTAGCTATCTAACAAAAAATTCCATGGATTAACCCCCGCCAGGCATAACTCCACGGATTAACCCCCGCCAGGCATATGCGTATGAAATGCATGAATGATTCATTTTATCAAGTCTTTAAACATCTTTACAACACATGGCATATGCTTTTTAGAACAACACATAAAGCTTATTTTCACCAGTACATAAAGTTTTATTCAACATCTAAGCATATAGCCACCATTCAACACCACTCTTGGAATTCATAGATAATCACAATATCTTTAACAACACAAAGATTCCAATATTTCATCAATCATAATACAATTCTTAATTTATTTCTCAACATCAAAATCTATTTTATTTATCAAAATCATAAACCACCAAGCAACATGTTAATTTTATTAGAGTATATAGAATTACTCAACAACTCATGAAAGATCACACGACTTTAGCATAATTCATTTAATCATGCAAATATAATTCCAATCCAACAATAAAGATTCAAGCCAACAACACTTAAACATCTTCCATTCATTGTGACAATATATCAAACACATGGTGTGCAATGTAGAATACTTTTTAAAAGAAAGCTATATAAACATGGATCTTCATAACGTTCAACATAAAAACATTCTCATCCAAGTTCTAGTGTCAAACTAAATATTATATATCCCTAGAACAATATAGGAGAATTTTAGCCAACATTAAATTTATAGTAAAATTATTCCATTAATTAACCATAATTCTAAACAACTAATTTATTCAAGATAATCATACTACCACTAATTTTCGGTTACTTCTTACTCTTCTTTATTAAATTTAGTTCAAGTTATTCATCCAACCATTAGTTATTTAATTTAGAATCAAGTTGCTTAGTCAAATAGTCATTCAAGCTCTTTGAGACATTTCATCAAACACCTTGTCTACAAGACTTCATGAAATAAAGCAAGGAATATCATTCAACTAAGCCTATCATAAACTCCCCATACCTTATGTTTCTCCTTAAAAATTGAATAGCTTTGCTCCTAGAATCATTGATCTTCACATGGACTCTCAATCTTTTAGACCTTGGTTTCGCTTTAGGTAAAGGGTGATTTAGAAGGAAAATAAAATGGAATGCTTTTGGTGGAAATGTTTGCACGATTTTGGACTCCCTTGGCTGTCCAATTTTCAGCTATCCTCCTCCTTTTATAGGCTAGATGAATTGGCTTTTCTAAAAAAATCTTCAAAGCTTATATGATTACCTAGCTTTTTGGTTGTTTTCATTTTATTGGCTATTGAACTAAGGCCTTACAAGTGTCCTATATCAAGAGAATTCTAAACCATTCCTACTTCCACCTAGCTTGCACGTGTTGTGGCTTGTCCAAGGTGCATTCCATTTGCTTTCTATTCATTCCGTGGAGTAGCTTTGCCTTTGGTAAGTTTTGTTTCATTTTTCCTAAAGCCATAATTATGTAACTTTCCAAATGGTCCAATTACCTTCTTCCTTGCTTCTTGGCTGTCCAAATGTCCTCTTTCTTGAGTTTTCTAAAGTTTTCTCTAATCTTTCCTAAGGTGCACGACCAAGCTTGATTTTAAAGTAAATATGTTCAAATTTGGGCTTAAACCATTGATGGCTATTGTTTAAAGAATTTAAGGCTTTGTTTTATGTAACACCCCAAAATTTTGGAATCACAATCAACTACAGGGATAAAATGTTAATTAGAAGCAATACAGAAGAATTTAGGGGAATGACGAAAATACCCATGGATATTTTGGAAAATGACCAAAATACCCCTAGGTCTTTTAGTAATATATATATTGAGAAGGAAATCTTATAAATATCCCTAAGGTTGTAGAAATGAC
>PYAF01004505.1:104315-119559 GCA_007407185.1 Glycine tomentella | reverse complement strand
TTCTGGGTAACCACAACGAGCAATTTAATCGATTATCCCGATGCGTAATCGATTAAATCCGAAACATGTATAAACATGAATGTACTGTGTAATCGATTACAAAAATTGGTAATCGATTATATCCAACAATATAAAAAGCATGTTTGAACTACGTAATCGATTACAGTAATTGGTAATCGATTAAGCCAGAGTGATGATACATCATCATAAGGTATAGACATCCCATCCCTAGACTTAATGATCTTTTAGATGAATTGCATGGTGCTACTATTTTCTCTAAAATTGATCTTAAGAGTGGGTATCATCAAATAAGGATGAGGGAAGGGGATGAATGGAAAATGACTTTCAAAACAAAATTTGGGATTTATGAATGGTTAGTTATGCCTTTTGGTTTGACTAATGCACCTAGTACCTTTATGAGACTTATGAATCATGTTCTTAGACACTTTATAGGCAAGTTTGTGGTAGTGTATTTTGATGACATTCTTGTTTATAGTGCCAATTTAAATGATCATTTGATGCATGTTAAAAGTGTCTTGGAGGTGCTAAGGAAGGAAACTTTGTATGGAGCAATTGATAAATGTTCCTTTTGCACTTCACATGTTGTGTTTCTAGGTTCTGTAGTAGGTGCATAAGGAGTCCAAGTGGATCAAGAGAAAGTGAAAGCCATAATGGAGTGGCCAACTCCAAAAAGTGTGAAGGATGTGAAAAGCTTCCATGGTTTAGCTAGCTTTTATAGGAGATTTGTAAAGGATTTTAGTACCATTGCTTCTCCTTTGAATGAATTGATGAAGAAAACCATGAGTTTTTCTTGGAAGTAAGAACATGAAATTGCTTTCCAAAATTTGAAGGATAAGTTATCTCATGCACCTATTCTTGCATTGCCTAATTTTAATGATTCCTTTGAATTGGAATGTGATGCATTTAATGTGGGCATTGGGGGGGGGGGGTTTAAATTCAAGATAAACATCCAATTGCTTATTTTAGTGAGAAATTGAAGGGTGCATGTTTGAACTACTCCACTTATGATAAAGAATTGTATGCACTTGTTAGAGTCTTGCAAACTTGGCAACATTATCTTTTACCTAAGGAATTTGTGATACATAGTGATCACGAATCTCTTAAATATTTGAAAAGTCAAGGCAAACTCAACAAGAGACATGCTAAGTGGGTTGAGTTCATTGAGCAATTTCCTTATGTAATTAAACACAAGCAAGGAAGGATGAATGTGGTGGTGGATGCCTTATCAAGGAGGCATTGTTTGATTTCTATGGTTGAAATTATATTGCATGGTTTTAATCACATAAAGGAATTCTATGCAAGTGATCATGACTTCTCTAGTATTTTTGCTTTGTGTGAGAAGGGGGCTCATCAAGGATATTTTAGACATGATGGTTTCTTGTTCAAGGAAAAGAGACTATGTGTTCCTAAAAGCTCTTTGAGAGAAATTTTCATTCGGGAAACTCATGAGAATAATTTGATGGGACACTTTGGTGTGGATAAAACTTTGGCTATTTTGCATGAACATTTTTTTTGGCCAAAAATAAGGCATGATGTGCATAAGCTTGTTTCTCAATGCATTGTTCGTAATAAAGCTAAATCTAGATTAATGCCTCATAGTTTGTATACACCTTTGCCTATTCCTTACTCCCTTTGAATTGGTATTTCTATGGATTTTCTGCTTGGACTTCCAAGATCCAAGAGGCGAAAGGATTCTATTTTTGTTGTTGTTGATAGGTTCTCAAAGATGGCACACTTCATTCCTTGTCATAAGAGTGATGATGCTTGTGAAGTAGCAAATCTTTTCTTCAAAGAAGTGGTGAGACTACATGGATTGCCAAGAAGCATTGTGAGTGATAGAGACACAAAGTTCCTTAGCCATTTTTGGAAAATATTGTGGGGTAAGCTTGGTACAATACTTTTGTTTTCATCAACTTGTCACCCACAAACGGATGGCCAAATCGAGGTGGTTAATAGAACATGGGGACAACTCCTTAGATGCTACATCAAGGGTAATTTGAGAACTTGGAAGGAGTGTCTACCTCACGTTGAGTTTGCTTACAATAGAGTAGTTCACAAAACTACTTCCTTGTCTCATTTTGAAATTGTTTATGGCTTCAATCCTTTAACTCCTCTTGATTTACTGTCATTACCTAACACTTCTTCTATGATTAATCATGATGCTTTGTCTAAAGCTTCTTATGTTAGGAAAATGCATGAACAAGTGAAAGCATATGTGGAGAGGAAAATGGAACAATATGCAAAGCAAGTCAATAAGCACAAGAAGCAAGTGATCTTTAATAAAGGAGATTTGGTGTGGCTACATTTGAGGAATGATAGATTTCCTCATGATAGGAAATCCAAGCTCCAACAAAGAGGAGATGGACCTTTTAAGATTTTAGGGAGGATCAACAACAATGCTTACAAACTTGAATTGCCTAGTGAGTATGGTTGTTGCGTAATCGGCAAGTGCACCGGTCGCTCAAGTAATAAAGTGATAAAGTAGAGTTATCGTCCCACGAGGATTGTTTGGCCAATTAAATCATAAATTGTATCTCTAGGTTGGATGACAAAAGATTAAGAGAAATGTGTTGTTGTGTGAAGTAAATTAAAAGCTAAATATAAACATAAAGCATTGTAAATAAAATAGATAATGGTTGCACCAAACGTAAGCTAAGGTAGCTAGGGAACCCACACTCCATGCTCCTCACATTCTTACATAGATTGTTTACAACATTCGTCTACACTAGCTACTCAATCATGCATCCTCATTCATTAATCGTTAAGCCTTAATCCCTTAGTGACATTAACCCTTTAACCCTTTTCAATACCCTAATCCCTTAGTAGCATTTATTAGGTTAAGCATTAAGTGATGCACTAGAAAGATTGCAAGCCTACATCCCTATCCATAGGTGATGTAAAACAAGTCATCACACTTGGTTCCAAGACTAGAGCCCCAATATCCCTATTGTGAACCCTAGCTCTGAGCTCTTAACTAGGTTGATCAAGTCTAGAAAAAAGATGAAGACATTCAAGCAAAGTGTAATGAAATAACATAGCATAAAGGAATAATAACATTCAATCCATTCCAAATGAGATTTACATAGAGTATTTGCCCTAACTACAAAAGGAAACTAGCCAAACCTAACATGGATGGCCTTGGTACAACAAAAGAAGCATGCTTGATGATATGTACAAGGAAGAAGAGGAAGGGAAGAGGGAAGTGAGGAGACAAACTTGAGGACAAGTTCTTTTCAAGAAAGAGGGGATGATGGAGGTCCATGGCAAGCTAAAGGTCTAGAAGGAGAGCTTGAAGCACTTCCTTTGGTGAGCTTTAAAGGACCAATGACAAAAGCCAGGACTCAAGCACTTCAAGACTACATTCAAGCTAACTTGGACAAGCATGAGGATGCACACCAACTCAAGGATGACAAGAGCTGGATTTTGATGTCTCAAGTCCAATTTAATTCAATAAATTCCAGCACTTGTTAGAAGAAATTCAGTTTTCCACTGTTTTAATCGATTACCTTGGTCTGTAATCGATTACAACAATTTAGTTTCAGACAAAAACTAGACTTGTCTATTTTAATCAATTACAAGACTTCTGTAATCGATTACAACAGCCTGAAAATTGTAAATAACTTTATTTTAATCGATTACAAGTGCGAATTAATCGATTACAACAACATTGAGTCTGCATTGCGCCTTTTGAAGCAGCCAAGGGTCACTTTAGGGAAGCATGCACTTCAAGCTTCATTTGGACTTCATTTCAATTTACATTTTCCTTACATTTAGTGTCATTTAGCTTGTAATTTCGTGGCTTTTATCAGGTGCCAAAACTGAATGTAACTAACTTTGGTTCATTAATACAGTTCTAAAAATTGTTGTGAGAGTTTCTCTCTTGTTCTTGTTCAAGAACTTCTTGCGTCTTATCAATGGCTTCTCAATGCTATTGTGGTGATTCTTTCTAGACTTATTGGAGAGCTTTTCCATGGTGTCTTCACCTTCATCCCCAACCTTTCTTCCATCTTCCATTTATGCAATTATAAACCTCTAAACAGAGCCATTTCACAATCATTGTTGATTGCTTGTGTTTTGGAGTTTACTTGAAGCTTGGATTTCATTGCAAGGTAGATTTGGGAAAACTAATGGCTATGGGTTCAACTATACATCATAGCTCTACAATAGTCATACATCACAATAACTCTCTACCGTCACAATCTACTCCAAATCCAAAAGGTAATGTGAGTGCAATATCTTTGAGGTCTGGTAAGCAATTTGAATGGCCAGCGCAAGCTGTCAATGAGAATAAACAAGCTGAGATTCAAAGGTCTGAACCAATACTAGAGGGTGTGAATTCAGAAAAAGAGAAGTTGGATCCTATGAAGGATAAAGGAAAGAATCCAATAAATGATGATTCTGAAAGTCCTATTCCTTTGCCTTTTCCCCAAAGAGCAATGCAATCCAAGTCAAAGAAGCAAGAAAAGACAAGTCAATAGAAGGAGATTCTTGACACTTTGAGGAAGGTTGAAATTAACATTCCTCTTCTAGATGCCATCAAGCAAATTCCCAAATATGCTAAGTTTCTTAAGGAATTGTGTACAAACAAGAGATGACTGAAGGGCAATGAGAGAGTTAACTTCAACCAGAATGTTTCTGCACTCATTCAGCCCATGCCTCAAAAGTTCAAAGATCTAGGGACGTTTTCTATTCCTTGCATTATAGGAAATAAGAAAATTGATGATTGCATGCTAGACTTAGGAGCTTCTATTAATGTTATGCCTCAAAAGTTCAAAGATCTAGGCCTTTTGCATTCCACATGTGTTGTCATTCAGTTAGCTAATAGAAGTAATATTCACCCTGCAAGTGTGATATAGGATGTATTAGTTAGAGTCAATGAATTGATTTTTCCTGCAGACTTTTACATTTTACAAATGGAATCTGAATCTCCTAGTATTATGCCTTCAATCATCTTAGGGAGGCCATTTTTAAAGACAACCAGGACTAAGATATATGTACATTCTGGTATGCTTTCTATGGAGTTTGGTGATAACATTGTTCACTATAATATTTTTTATGCCATGCGACATCTTAGAGAGGAGAATTCTGTGTTGTACATTGATGTTATTGATGAAGTTGTAGATGATATATATGATGAACTGTGCTCTGAATTTCGGGATTTTGCAGAATTTGTAAGTGGTTGTAGTGATACTAAGCGTTGTCCTATTTGCGTTTAAATTGATAATGCACTAGATTCGCTTGACCATGATTCTATCTTGATGAATGATATTGATATGCATTCTAGTTTACATAATGATTTTGAGAAAAATTCTGAATTGCCTACATCTGATGCTAATTTGAAATCTTTGCTACATTCTGAGTTAGGCAATGTTGATCATTCTGATAGTAATTTTGATGTTACTGATGAGTTGTCTAGATGTAGTTCTTCTGCTTTTATTTCAGGTCCAGCTCTCCTTGTTACAGATTTAGTGCAACAAAATAGAATTCTTCAATCGATTGTTGAGCCACCTAAATTAGAGCTTAAGACTTTACCCACTCATTTGAAATACGCTTTCTTAGAAGACAACGAGAAATTGCCAGTCATAATAGCAAAGGATCTTCTACAAAATCAAGAAGATAAGTTGCTTCAATTGTTGAAGAAAAATAAGAAGGCAATTGGGTGGACCTTAGCAGATTTAGTTGGTATTATCCCTTCTACATGTATGCATAGGATTTCTTTGGAAGAAGGTTCTAAACCAATCAGACAACCTCAGAGGCCCTTGAATCCACTGATTCTAGATGTGGTTAAGAAAGAAGTTACTAAGCTCAAGCGAGTATTGTAGCACCCTGAAATTTCGATAACTTAAGATGTATGTGTGATGTGTTCCTTGTATAATTTGATTAATTTTATTAATTAGGATTAGTTGAAATTTTATGTGAATTATCCATGTGCAATTGCTTGGTGTAGAGGTCAAGTTATGTGGAGTTTGTTTGAGTTGTGTTGAATCGTGTGATTCTGAATTTGACCCAAAAACTTGTTTTCATAAAATCATTATTTTGGATTGATTAATCGTTGGATCTCCTTCAAATTTTAAAGGTGGGTTCCTAACCCACATATGTAACTTTCGATCGTTGAGATTGTCAACATAATATCTGTATCGTGACCAATTAATTTTTCACTGAAGTAGAAATTCTAGGTGTTGCGAACATGGCAAGTGAACCGCTCGTTTCAAGTAATAAAGTGAGTAAGTAAAGTATCGTCTCCACAGGGATTGGTGTGAAATTCACAGTAATTCTAGGTCTAAGCAATTGGAAGTAAAAAAGAAAGAATTTGTGAAAGAATTTGGTTGTTGTTTGAATATTGCAATTAAAGACAGAAATTAAAGAGATTAAATTGTAGTAATTTGAGTTGTTACCAATGGAAAGAATAATTGTAGTCAGGACGCAATCCCCTCTGTTCCCTACCTCTTTCACTTAACTGGTTATCAAGTTTGATTATTCAAATGACATATCTCTCCAAATTTAGTTAATCCTAATTCCTTAGCAATTTAACCCTTTAACCTGAATCGAAAATCCTAATTCCTTAGCGATCCCTATCAAGCTAAGCATTAAAAAGAATATATCATAAGGTTTGCTTGTTTCTGATTGTTCAGAGAATAAATCTTTTCTAGTTTAGTTAACCCATAATTCCTTAGCGAATTAACCCTTTAACCTGAATCGAAAACCTAATCCCTTAGTGAATTCTATCAAGTTAAGCATTTCAAAGAATATATTGTAAAGTTCTGCAGTCATGCATCCCTATCCCTAGGCAATGAACAACTGTTATTCTAATCAGGTCAGAAATTAGAATCCCAATATCCCTATTGCGAATCCTAACTCTTAGCACTTAATTAGAGTGATCAATTCCAAATAAGAATAAGACAAATAAGAACAGAATAGAATAAAATAATCAAAACATTCTCATTCAATACCAGTCAAGTTACAGAGGAGTTCACATCGGTTCTTGGCCTAACCACAATACAGAGTTTAGCCTGACATAGGCTTCAAAGACACCAAAGCTGTTGAATAATACATGATTTTGCTGCAACCCTAGCTTTGATTCTAAATAAGAATGATTTCCAATGGTTTCCAAGCCTCTCAATGGTGTCTATTTCTTCAGTCCAGAGGCCTCCTTTTATAATTGCCTTGAAGATGGTTTAATTCCAGTAACAAGGACCCTTTTCCTCTGTATTTTCGAACTCAATCTTTTTAAATCAGGCAACAGCATCTTTGCCGTGCGGATAGCACGGAATTCCGCACTAATCGCGCGGATGACATGAGTTGGGATTGCCTTCAGACCTTCTGGCGCTGGTGGCGCAAGTTTCCGCGCTGATCGCGTGGATCATTCGACTTTATGGCGCTGGTAGCGTGGCTTTCACGCTAATAGCGTGACCTGTTCAAGTTGAATGGCTGGTCCCTTGATCGTTCCCACACTACTCGCGCTGGATTTCACGCTGATCGCGTGGCTTCTTCAAGTTGAAAGGTTGAACTTTGCTTATGGTGCGACTCGCGTGGGATCTGGCGTGATCCGCGCGAGACCTTCAACTTGCTTTTCTTCTTTCTTTTGGCTTGAATCTCCTCTTTTTGGCCCTGAAATACAACAATGGTAATGAAATGAGATTAATTTAAATATAAATAATAAACTAACCTATTCTATCTTATTTTCCTAATGATTTAATTGAAATATAACCTAAAACTAGCCTAAAACTAAGATGTATTAGCAACACATCACTAGGCTTATTTTTTCTCCTTCAACCAGCACCTAAGCCTCCCATCACCCTCCTCCACCACCCACAGCTACCGAAGACCACCACAGACCGTTGTTGCTTACCATGAGACCCCAGCACAGAGAAGAACCACTTAATCGGAATGGAATCTTCGAAACTCTTCTCGAAGTTTCGGTAGAGAACGGGGCTTCCAAATCTTTCTTTCTTGGTTTCCTTGAGTTAACCTTGGTTTCCTTTGTCTTCTTCTAGCTAGTTTAAGCTTCTCTTAGTGCCTATTGTGTTTTGGGTACCATTTTTGGGAGTTTTACACTTCCTTTGAAAAACCCTTTGAAAATAAGATGTTGTAAAAGTCTCCTTTTTATGAAATTGATGTCATTTTTGTGATCCTTGTTGAACCTAGGTCACATTGGTGTGATCGGAATTTCAAAACGATGTCTTTTGATGTAAACTTCCAAAACACCATTTATTAGCCTCTTTTTAAATTTGAGTTGGTATTTGACCCCGAATGTTAATGTTAGCCTTGTTTATGAACTCTATACTAAATTATCTTCAATTTGGTATATAGAGCTCCACATTTGAGCCAAAGCACGTGAAGTTGAGAGATCCCAAAAGGACGTTTCAAGGAGCTAACAGAGAAATATAGATAGGTAAGGGGAGTTTATTACCTGGTTACAATTTTGATACCATAGTTGGGAGCCCAGGGAGTCCAACTATCAAGATAACTGCCTGTCCCTATTGTGTGCTGGTTTTCAAGAAAAACTACGTTTTTAACTAATGGCATGCGATGTATTTATGATTGATGTGTGTTTGTTCCTATGTGTGCTCATTTTCAAGAAAAATTGTTTTTAACTAATGGGATGCAATGAATTGGCTGGTTGATGAATAAAACTGTGAATGATATTATTATTGTGATGATTGGATTTTTGGGGGAAAACTCTTAATTATAAAGGAGACTCTGCCCAAAATTTTATAATATGTTTTTCTATTTAATTCTTTATTAAATTTTTAAATGGGCATAAGAGTGGGTTTTCTATATTGCAGTCCTCCTCTTTAATTTAGAATTTTCCTAAAATACCAGTCTCATGGTAATATGGATTGTGGATGAATGAGGTGATATTGATGTCATTGATAATGTTGAAATGAGATGTTATTGATGTGTTGGTGATGATTGAATGAGATAATGATGATGTGTTTAATGATGTATAAATGATATGATGATGATGTGGTTTATGATGTTTAAATGAGATGATGATGAAATGGATGTTGATATTGAAATGAGATGAATTTGATATATATGGTGATGATATCGAGACGAGGTGATGTGTATGTACATTGATATCCATGGGGGTGCTTGATTGGTCATCATTGCGAGGGAGGATTTGTTCCTTGCCATGATCATGCATTGATGGTGCCCATGGTTGTCATTATGTGATGTGGATATACATGGATACCCATGGGGGTGTATGACTGGTCATCCTTGCAGGGAAGGATTTGTTCCTGGCCATGGTCATGCATTGATGGTGCCATGGTTGTATGTTGTGTATATACACGTGGGGTGTAGTGACCAGTTGGTTATCCTTGCGGGGAAGGATTTGTTCCTAGTCACGGTCAGTGCATCGGTGAACCCATATTGGTGTGTTAGGTATGTAAATAGGGGGTGTATGACTGGTCATCCTTGTGGGGAAAGATTTGTTCCTTGCCACGATCATACATTGATGATGTCCATGTTTCATACTTCATTTGTATGTGTGGAAATAGAATGAAGGCACGTTCGTACCTATGGGTTTCAGTGGGCTGAGAACACAGTATTGAGGGGTCATCAGGTTTAGAACTCCCTAGCGACGCTGGCTGATCATCGGGTGAGGGAATGGCCAGTGCACGAGCGGTGAATCATTTTCCTGTGAGAGGCTATTTCCGGGATATGGTACCACATTACATGCTGATAGATGAGTCAGGTGCATGCATCATCCTATGCATGATTGTTTGAGTTGTGAAATGCATTGAATGATTGGTTTGTTGAGTATGAATTGGAATCATGGTTTTTTGTTAATGATAGTGGTAGGTAATGTTGTCTTCTTCTCAATTGCTGCTATCTGATGTTTGTTGGTTTTATATAAAAAAACTCACCCTTGCATTTGTTGTACCATGTGGTTGGTACCTGTGATGATCGCAAATTGTCGTTCGTGGGAGCAGATGAGCAGCAGTAGGTGACCTTGGAGGGAAATTCTTTTTGTTGGAGCCGATGTGATGATGTTGGAATTCTTTTTGGGAAAGAGTTGTGTTTTGTTAATCAACTCTTTCTTAGTTAGTTCTTCGATTCTTTTTGTTGGTCATGTAAGATTCTAGGTGTAAATATATGTAAAATCAAATTAAGTGTTTATATGTAAATGATATGTACTGGTTCAATATATGCATACATGTGTATTCAATTATGTAATTGTATCGTGTGTATAATAATGGTATTATTGTGAAAAAATTTTACTACCATTTTCATAATCAAATTAATGGAGTTTTCATATTAAAATTGAAATTGCACGATCTAGAGTTTGTGATGCCGTAGCGACAAGGCGGGTCGTTACAAGTATCATTTATCCTATCTCTAGCAGCCAGTGGTTTAAGTCCATTTCAGGTAGTGCTAAAGAAGTCTGGAGTCACTGTAGTTGCAAATCAAAAAATGAGTTGATTCCACAAAGAGTTCAAAGCAGTTGGAGTGTTTGTATTGATTACCGAAAGCTTAATAATGCCACCCGCAAGGATCACTACCCTTTACCATTTATTGATCAGATGTTAGAGAAATTGGCAGGTAAATCTCACTATTTGTTTTAGATGGATTGTCAGGTTATATGTAGATACATATAGCACCTGAAGATCAAGAGAAAACCACCTTCACATGCCCCTTCGGAACTTATGCTTACAGACGGATGTCTTTTGGGCTTTGTAATGCGCCTAACACCTTTCAACGGTGTATGATAAGCATCTTTTATGAGTTTTTGGAGGATTGCATGGAGGTATTCATGGATTATTTATTGTTTACGGATCTTCTTTTGATGTATAAATAGCTAATTTAGCTAGGATTTTAAATAAGTGCATTCAAACTAATCTTGTATTAAATTTTGAAAAATGTCATTTCATGGTTGAAAGAGGGATAATATTAGGCCATATAGTGTCAAAGAAGGGCATAGAAGTACATCCTGCTAAGATTGATGTTATTACTGCTTTACCTTACCCTGTGTCTGTGCGGGAAGTGCGTTCATTTCTTGGTCATGTAGGTTTCTATCGACGCTTTATTCAGAATTTTAGTGAGATTGCCCATCCTCTTTCCAATATTCTGCAAAAAGATATTATCTTTGAATTTGAAGATAAATGCAAGTCTGATTTTGATCATTTGAAGCGGTGTCTGACTATGACTCATGTGATCAGACCTCCTGATTGGTCCCTACCCTTTGAATTGATGTGTGATGCTTCTAATTTTGCCGTTGGAGCGGTTCTTGCACAAAGAGTTGACAAATCCCCACATGTCATAGTCTATGCTTCAAAAACTCTAGACTTTGCTCAAGCAAATTACACCATCACTGATAAGGAACTTCTAGCTATAGTATTTGCACTTGATAAGTTCAGATCTTATTTGCTAGACACAAAAGTTGTTGTTTTCTCTGATCATGCAACTTTGAAGTATCTTTTGAAGAAAGCTTATGCAAAACCATGACTCATTTAGTGGATGTTATTGCTCCAAGAGTTTGATATTGTCATTAAAGATAGAAGCGAAGCACATAACTTAGTAGCAGATCATTTGAGTCGCATTACTCACCCTCATTCTGACCTTTCTCCAATTCATGATGATTTTCTTGATGAACATCTTTTACAACTGCAAGGTACGTTACCATGGTATGCTGACATGGTGAATTATTTAGTTGTTGGTGTTTTACCTATAAATGCCACTGAGGCCCAAACTTTGAAATTGAAAAGTGAATCTAAATACTATGTTTGGAATGATCCTTACTTGTAGAGATTTGGTAGTGACCAAATAATTAGAAGTTGTGTACTAGATAGTGAGTTTCACTCTATTTTGCAATTCTGTCATGCGTCTGCATGTGGTGGCCACTTTGGACCCCAAAGAACAGCTAGGAAGGTTTTAGATTCTGGATTATTTTGGCCTTCCTTATTTCATGATTCATATGCATTTTGTAAGTCTTTTACAAATTGTCAAAGAGCAGGTAATATTTCTTATAGGCATGAAATGCCTCAGCAACCTATATTATTTTGTGAAATCTTTGATCTCTGGGGTATTGATTTCATGGGTCCCTTTCCTATTTCCGTTGGTTTTACTTACATTTTTCTTGTTGTGGATTATGTTTCAAAATGGATTGAAGCGAAAGCCACCCATAATGATGATTCAGTTGTGGTTGCGAATTTTGTTATATCTCACATTTTCTACAGGTTTGGTGTTCCGAGAGCTATAATTAGTGACCAAGGCTCTCACTTTTGTAACCGAACCATTGCAGCTTTGCTGAGAAAATATGGTGTTATTCATAAAGTAGCCACAACCTACCACCCTCAAACCAATGGCCAAGCTAAAATTTCAAACATAGATATTAAACAAATCCTGCAAAAGACTGTTAGCTCTAACATGAAAGATTGGAGCAAGAAACTTGAAGATGCTTTGTGGGCGTATAAAACTGCCTACAAGACTCCAATTGGTATGTCCCCCTTCCGGCTTGTCTTTGGTAAGCTTGCCATCTTCCTTTTGAGTTGGAGCACCGAGCATATTGGGCAATTAAGCAGTTGAACTTGGATTTGGAAAAATCATTGGTGGAAAGAAAACTGTAGTTGCAAGAGTTGGAAGAACTCAGGTTGGATGCCTATGAGAGTTCTCATTTATATAAAGCTAACACAAAGGCATTCCATGATAAGCGCATCCTAAGGAAAGAGTTTGTTGAGGGCCAGAAAGTTCTTCTATTTAATTCTCATCTCAGATTCATGCCAGGTACACTTCGATCTAGATGGGATGACCCTTTTGTTATTTCACATGTTTTTCCCTATGGTGCAGTTGAGCTTTGTGATAAGCAGACTGGTAGGTCCTTTACAGTGAATGGACATAGACTCAAACCTTTCTATGAGAGACCCAAGCAGCAGTCTGAGGAGGCGGATGTAACCCTCCGTGCTGCCATCTACCCTCCATAAGGAGGAGGATAGGGAGTCTCTATGCTCTTGCTTTTAGTTTTTATTTGCACTTTTACCTTTTGATTTGTTTGTTAGCAAGTCATACTTCCATCTGATAATTGTCGAGTGATGCATAGTATGGACTTAGTCATGTTGCTTTCATTTGGATTACTTTGGTTTAGAAGAATTCTGAATTCTTGCATTATCTGACTTGGTGATTGATTTTATTGTGTTGATTATGTGATATGGTACCTGGTGAAATTTTGGGCCTGCTTAAATGGAATCTATATCTTATACCATTCCTTCTTTCTAGTGTGATACTGCTCATGATTTTCATTCTCTAGAACTTGCTCCCTTTCTTATCAAAACAACATTTGTAACTTGCATGCATGAAAATGATTGAGGCCTTCTTTCTTTTCTTTTCCCACTTTGACCATATAGCTATCCTTTACATTATATTCCCTTGTTAGACCCTTTGTGCTTGATTGACTTATTTTTTTTCATAGCCATATTAACTACCTAAGTGAAAAACCATTTGATACCTCACCTTAAAGTTTATTTCCTATGGTTGCCTTAGTGTTTTGTATAAGAGTGGAGGTTGCTCGAGGGCGTTCAACATTTTAAGTGTGGGGGAGAGGTATTTGTGTTTTTGGTCATTGTGTTTTTTTTTTAAAAAAAACTAACTATAGCAAAGTGTTAATTTGCTCAAAACAAAAAAAAAAATAAATAGAAATGCAACAAAAGAAAGAAGAAAAAGAAAAAGAAGTTGTTAATGAAAAAAATGCTTATTTTTGGCAAAGTTGTGATGTAATGATGAGTTGGGGTTGGGAAAAGAGTTTGGAGTTTGATGGAGTGCTTTTAGTTAAATATTTTTCTGTCCTTCTTAGCTTAATTAACTTCTCTTGGACTTTTATTTTTCCGTTCTAATTCAGTTTTTGTCTTAGGCAAGTAAGTGGGCTTAATTGCTAATTGTAGCGTATTTTCGGATTTTATGCTCACTTGACAGAGCTCTACGGAACTTTGAATGGAGTTTTCTAGTAGTCCCTGGAAAGATAAAGAAAAAGATCTACAAGTTTGTCAAAAATAAGTCGAGGCGAATTCTGCCATTTGGAGGGTCATTTTGGGCTTCGAAGTCAGAATCACTGCACTTATATTTTGGGCTGCGAATTTGAATTTTATGGTTGTAAATAGTAAATAATTAGAATTGATGGGTTTGTTCATGACCCATTCTTTTCATCAGACTTAGTCACTACATATTAGTGACATTGGACAGACTTTACACATTACATTACATTTCATTAGTAAAAACAGTTTTACATTTCTCTCTTTTAAGTTTTTAGGATCAAAACCCTTGCTCTTATTTTCTCTCAACTGTTCTTCCTTGTTCTTCATTATTCTTCATTTTCGTTTTGCTGTTCTTCCATTTTCGTACAATCATTCCATGGGGCTTTCACTGATGATGATCATTGTAACACCCTCACATTTTCATATACATGTGAATTTTCCTTAAATATGCATTCTTGAATAAAAGGACAAAAATACCCTTGAACATTTTGAAAAAGACGCATATGTCCCTTTTGAAAATAACATAAATATCCTTGGACAATTTCAAGAATGACAGTTAGGTCCTTGAGGAAAATGACCAAAATACCCTTTAGATCAAAAATGCCCAGATAGGTAAGGAAATTCTGGGGAAACCTAAGTACGGAATAAAATACTTCTAGATAACCAATTATTGATCAAGAAAGTAATAAAGATCCATAAGATAAGATTTCTATAAATTTTGAAAATAGTATTTTAGAAAGAACTCCGGTTTAGGATATCTTAAGAATCAGAAAATTATACGGAAGGAACAGTTATGTTCTTTAGAATTTTCTTGTAATTCTAAGATAAATAAACTATTTTGATAAACTAGGTTAGTAATTTTGCTAATTAGAAACAAAATGAACCAATAGAAATTAAGATACAATTATCTAAGAAAGTTTTATCCTAAACATGTTATAAAAACCTAAACTAGTTTCTAAACAATTTTGGAATATTACTCACAAATAAGCAATTGGAATTAGATTTTCCTAGATTATAGAAGGAATTTTATTCTATGTAATAATTGATATTAAGTAAAATGTAACGCCTCTCATGACTCTCTCGTGCTCGATTGATTTTAATTAAAATTATGTGTCCACTTTGTATTAGAATGATTTTAGTTATAAATTTTTCTCGAAAAATTCTTTTCTTCCTTACTTCAAATGATTGATTTGTAGCATAAACTATTTGTCCTCACCACGGTACAATTATTACAATCCATAATACAGTCCATA
>PYAF01004505.1:84346-96997 GCA_007407185.1 Glycine tomentella | reverse complement strand
GGTCATTTTTGATGATGAATAAAAATCTAGTTTCAATATGGTATTTTCTTAAAAAGAAATCCAATTTAATTTGAATTCTTTTATCTAAAGAAAATTTTGAATATTAGAATTCTATATGTTCCTAAGAATTTATCCCAATGATAGTTTAAATTAATCCCAAGTAGTCTTATACAGGGCAATACATAAACCTTTCATTCTATACTACATATTTATCTTATTTTTTGATTTGGTCTATACTTCTTCTGACCATCAAAATTATTAATCATTTTATTAAATAGGTCTATTCATCCTATAATTAAGAGAAACTTCTATAGATTTTATGTACCATTTTTCCATATTTTTCTGATGCTCGAGTTTTCTTGAATACAACCTCAAAGTTGTCATCTTCTAAAATTTGTAGAAATTTTATTTTAGAGTTTTGTGTCACAAAATATGTTGATACTTAGTCAGCTAAGTGTATTATATAATTTCATCAAGTTTCTACAAAATTTCTAAAGTTATTTGAGCATTTTTTGCCTAGGGGCATTTTGGTAATTATGCCATTCAACCTAGGGGTATTTTGGTCATTTTCAAAAAAATGTCCAAGGGCATTTTTATAATTTTCATCTTAAGGGTTTTCTAGTAATTTCTACTTCAAGGAAAGAGTGATATACTCATTTTATATTTATATTCTAATATCATCACATTTCCATTAATTAATTATAACTATTGAATATAATTTTTGAGGATGTTACAGTTAGAGTCTTTTATACGTGTGGGAGAGGTTCTATGGATGGTCAATACTTTAAATCTACTATCAAAGGGGTTGAAATGATCATCACCCCTGAATTGTGGGAGTCAATTGCTAGGGTTGTCAATGATGGGGAGAGGAAATTTGAGGAAACACTAGGGGGCTATAGCAAAATAGGAACCTATAGAGAATCTCTCACTGACCCAAACCAACCCATTAGGAATAGGTTAAGCACTGGTCCTATGGCACCAGAAAACAGACTCTTCCATTATCTCATTACTTATATCTTAACCCCAAGGGCAACCAATCATGCCCAAGCCACAGATGAGGACCTACAATTAATGTATGGTCTCATAAACTCCATCCCTATGAATTGGGTGCTTTTTTTCCAGGAAATAATGATGAAAGCCAAGAGACTTGTCAATTATCCCTTTCCATATCCTGTTCTAGTCTCAAGATTCATTGATCACTTTGGGATTGATGTATCTAATGAAGTGGTGGACAACACCAATTCTTCAAACAGCCTCATTCAGAAGAAGCATCTATCTAAGCTTGGACTTCACAAGACTCTTGATGGATGGATGATGGGTGGACAGTCTCCCCAAGTGCCTCAACAACAAGAACCATTTGTGGCTAACAGTGAAGAACAAATGGCTGATTCTGCTAGTGAGGGGGACACCTCTCATAGCCTCTTCATTCTCAATTTGAGTCCCTTATGCTGGCCAAAATGGATGGGCTCCTGCAGATGCATCATGACCTTAAAGCAGAAGTTCAGGGCTCTTTTAGGGAGATTAATGAAAGGCTGGATGACATTGCCACTCTTAGGATGGATGAAGAATCTGTAGATTTTTAAGGCTTTAGTTATTTCTATTTACGTGTACTCTATTTTTATTTCAATTTTAAGTCTTATGATGTACTTTTTATTCTAGTATTAATGCAAAATTATGCTTCTATTCATTATTAATCCGCTGTGCCTTGCATTTTTTCCTTTAAAAAGCCAAATAGGGGGAGAAAAAATTGAATTTAAGCATGCTCTGCATATTACTCTGTTTGCCCCTGTTTTTTATGCATTTTTTGAACTGAAAATTCAACTACATAATCTGGAAAAGTTAGGGGGAGTTAAGGGCTCAAATAAGCTGCAATGAACAAATGTATGTTGAGAATGAATGCTAAGATCGAAACAGATGTCTTTAACACTTGTTCTTGCAAAGGAATTCGAATTTTTCAGGTGTTAAGAAAGTTCAGAAAAATGGTATGAAGACCCTTCATTTAATCACAAGACCCAATGTTGTTCAAATTCAAATTTGGCATGTTTAAAGCCAAAAAGGGAAAGATTGTTGATTTGAGGAGGAGTTACTTGAAGCATAAAGAGATTTGAAGACATGGAAGTATTTTGAGCTTTCAACATGTTTGAAGATTTGAAGAAAAGCTTGTGATCAAATGTAAAAGGAAGGAAGTTCTCTGATGATCCAAACCATTGCATTCATATCATTCATAAGCTTAAGAATTAAATCACAAGGCATTAGGAAATTATTTTGAATCTTGAAATAAACAAAGTGTTTTTGGAAAAATAGCATTTCATTGGTTTAATTGATTAATATAAGCAAAGAATCGATTATTTTGTTCTTAATGCTTTCTGAAAAATTCTTAAGAACAGTTTAATCGATTACACTATCAGAATAATCGATTATTTTGCCTTTGATCACTTAGAATCTGCCTTAGTGACTTATTTAATCGATTACTACTCATCTGTAATTGATTACATTACTCATACAGTTTATATCATCACTTTGGCTTAATCGATTACCAATTACTGTAATCGATTACGTAGTTCAAACATGCTTTTTATATTGCTGGATATAATCGATTACCAATTATTGTAATCGATTACACAGTACATTCTTGTTTATACATGTTTCGGATTTAATCGATTACGCATTGGGATAATCGATTAAATTGCTCGTTGTGGTTACCCAGAATCCTTATGAACGCTTTAATCGATTACAGGAGCGTATATAATCGATTACATATGCTAAATAATCGATTACAGGAGCGCATTTAATCGATTACAAGTGGTTACAAAAATTATTATTAATAGAACTATTGCTCAGCTGTTTTCCTAACTTGAGTATTTCGAATTCTGAGCGTTCTAAAGATTTCTAAACATTCTCTAAGTGATTTTTCTGGGTTGACAAAGCTCTTGCTTCCACAAAACTCTTATGGGGGTTTAAGGATTAAGAGAAGCAAGATTTTCTTTTCTAAGATCAAGGAAAGCCATGTTCTAAATTTGTTGCTTGCATTAACCTGGTAAATTCATTCCATGCATATCAATCTTTGGATCATCAGGTGATTTCTTTCCTTAATCTTTGAGTGCTGTAATTTTCTGTTGAAACTTGTATTGCCTTGTCTATTGTATTTTGGGTTCTTACTTGTATTTTAAAGATAGTGTTTCTCTAAGTGCTGCTGGGTAGTGTTCTCAGTTGGGTTTGGTCTCTAAGGATCTAATAGGATTTTAGATCTCTGAACTTTATCTAGGGTTGATAAAGAGAGACTTGTAAGGATCTTGTAAGAACTAAAATTTGCAATAGTGGAACTCTACTCTAGTATTGAGTAGAAGAAAACTGGATAGCTTCATAGTGTTTGAAGTGAACCAGTATAATTCCTTGTGTGTTTGTTTAATTCTACATATTTGATTGTTTTATGTAAATTCTTATTAACTACTTAATTCTTGAAGCATTACATCTCTTGGGTTGATTCTTGGATAAAGTTTCTTGGTTGTGTTTGTGATAAAGATCCAAAAGGGCAAAAACTCTGATTTTGTTTAATAAATTTTTTAAATTACCAAGCCTAACCAATTCACCCCCCCTCCCCCTCTTGGTTAAGTGTGAAGTGTTCTTATATTTTACAAGATCAAGTAACCAGTCTTTGGCTCCTCCCTCAAGTGAGAAAGGAAAAGCTCTCAACTTTATCTGTTCTTCATCCACTCCTTGAGACTTCATGGTACTGCAGAAAACATGGAACTCCTTAAGATGCTTATGTGGATCTTCACCTACAAGACCATGGAATTTTGGAAGCATATGTATAACACCAGATTTAAGCTCAAAGTCAGCATCTAAATCAAGATATTGTATGCATAAAGGTTGGTAATTAACATCAGGGGCAAACAATTCCTTTAAAGTTTGATTCTCCATAGTATCATAATTAAATGAACTAACACTAAAATTGGACAAGTCTACGCTATGTAAAAAACTAGCATAATCAACTAAAGCAAACTCAGAATGAGAATCAAAAGCAGAATGCTCAATATGATGAGATGCATGGCCAAATTCAATGCTAATGACTTGACTTATCCTAAGTGCTCTTCTAGTAGCGTGCAATGTTCTCTCTATTTTAGGATCAAAGTCTAAAAGCTCATTGTTACTACTTCTAGTCATGCAACCTCAACCAAAATAGGCATTTTCGCATATAGTATATAAAGCATGAAAACAAGTTTAATATATTAGCAACTTAGACTTCACCAAAGCAATATGACAGAAATATTATATGCAAGTCAGAATCTAAGTTTCAACAAAATATTGATCTCTCTCAGTAGAGATCAACAACACAAAGCTAGTTCCCTGGCAACAACGCCAAATTTGACGTGAGCCGTCGAACTCAGTCAAATACCAAGCTAAACAAATTCAATAGTATAGTAGCAAACTTGGATTGTTTCACACTTGGAACTGACACTGCATTGTCAGAATTAACAGGAATGTAAAAAGGGGGTTTGAGTTCAATTTCAAATAGATTAGAACAACAAAACGTAAGAAGTAATTTAACAATTTAAAAATGAGTAACCAACTCAGAATTGAGATTCCTTGGTTATCTATCATCGGATAAAATAATAAACAACTTTGTGGTTGATTCTAAACAAACCGAAATATCTGCATTCGCTTAGAATATGCTTCCTACTAGACGATCGCCTAGCATTCAATTAAACACGTCATGTTCACAATTGCAATCGCACAATGATCATTTTAAACCAGTCTAATTAATGATCATTGGATAAATCAACTTAAATACTAAATCTAGCATTTAATCCCTTCCTTCCCTATTATCAGAAAATGCACAAACAATGCACAGAATACACAATACAACAACTAGATACGTATAGAAAAATAGAAAGTCAATAAAAACAAAATATAAAGGGAACCAAAAACAGAAATACAACCTACACTAAAACAAGAATTTCCATCAACTAGGAAAATAGAAAAACAAAAACAAGAAAGCAATGAAAACAACAAAAACATACAAATACAACTAAAACAGAAAATAACATAAATAGGAGATAGCCAAAAATGAAAATGGAGCATAATACAAGGGTAGAAAATGGAAAGGAAATCAGAACCTAGAAACATACACAAAACCATTCTAAAAAACGTGATCAAGAGCAAAAACGAAAATAAGGAAAGAAAGGAAACAAATCTGAGCAAAAGAGAGCAAATCCGCTAGATTAATCCATGGAAATCTCCATTATCAATTGGTTACAAGGATCCTAGCCTACCATAGTTAAATTTGCAAAAGAAAATACAAGAAAAGATGATGAAACCATGAAAATAAAAAAATGGTATAAGCTTTTCCTTCTTCTTCTATCTACTTCGTAACTGTTTATTTTAAAGGCAAAAAGCGATTTGCCCCCTTTTTCCAGCACCAACCTATTGCTAAAAGGGAAGAGAAAATATCTCACTTTTAATTATAGGCAAAATGACATAATTGCCCGTAGCTATGACATATATTCCAAATTTCTGATGCAGACTTCAGGGCCAATTTCGCCCATCTTTTTGACAGAATTTAAGCTCTACTTCTTCATGAAAGTTGTAGATATTTGAATTATCTAAAAGATAAAAGAAAATTTGTTAGAACTTTTGGCAAGCGTACCGATTTGTCGTTGTAACTTATAAAAATTTATAAGTAATTTATAAGATCGTCTCCACAGGGACCTAAGCTTACTCAATTAATCCAAATATAATTCGACAGTTCAATAGTTATGTACAAGTAGGATGAGCAGAATTTCATTTGTTTAAGAAAGTAACGGAAGATAACGAAACTTAGCAAAAATGAAATATAATTATGAGAAAGTGGGATTGGATTTCATCATTCTTATCCTTTTATATCCATTTAATTTTATCATGCATAAATCAATTTCTATCTTTATTGATGCACACTATTTTACCCCGAATCGATCCCTCGCATTAGAGTTCTAAGGATATCTACCGAATATCGATCCCTCGCATATGAAGTAAATACCCCAGTATTAAGAATCTTAATCGCGTGCTTTATGCAATTAAAATGTTATGCCATATTCCTAGCAACGTAACGTAATAAGTAATATCATTTAGTTCAAACCCTAAGATTACTTTTCAGTCTCACTTAAGATTAAATTCATGAAACTAGTGATCAAGTAGAATCAAGCATTAAGCATAGAATGAAATTACCAATAAGGAATAGAAACGATTCATGCGTAAATAAATATTAAAAGAGATACATAGCGATAAGAAGATTACATCCAATCCTTAGAGAAGCTAGCTACTCATAGTGGAAAGAACATCCTCAAGAGAAGAATTGATGAAGGACCTCATCACCGCTTCTTTCCGGCAGAGTCTCCACACTAATCCTCACTTCTCTCACTTTCTTAACCTACCTAATACTAATATTTAAGCTCCTAAGCTAAGGAACAAGCCAAGAAGCAAAGAATGAAGCAAAATGGCATGCATTCTCCTTCAATTTCGTGGCCTATTTATAGATTTTCATCTCCTGCCTGCTTCACTCGCCCAGGCGAGTCAATTTGCCTTTGATTGCTTGCCTGGGTGATGTAACACCCTCATATTTCAATACATATGTGTGAATTTTCTCATAAGATTATTAATATGCATTTATTTTACAAAAAAAAAGTTTAAGGTGAAAATAACGAAAATGTCCCTGGACATTTTTGAAAATTACAAAAATACCCTTCAGCCCTTAAAAGGTTAGATAGCCTCAGGAATTCTATAAGAACCTGATAAAAGTACAGTATGCTCCTAGATAATGAATTATTAACATAGTTGGTGAAAAGAAACCATAAACTAGAATTTTTAGGAATTTTGGAAGATATTTTGAAAATAGCTCAATCCAGACTAACTCAAGCATCAGAAAAACACAGGAAAAAGTTAGATACAATCCATAGAATTTTCTCTTAATTATAGGAGGAATAGACTTCTTTAATAAACTAGTTTAGTAATTTTACTAATTAAAGGAAAAAATGGACCAATAAAAATTAAGATAAAGCCACTTGATAAGAAAAGCTTAAATAACATCCTAAATATGCTACTAAGACTTAAGTTAGTCTCTAAATAATTTTAGAATTTTTATTCCTAAGAAGGCATTTGGAATTAGGCTTTCATAAATGATAGAAACAATTTTATTCAATTTAAAGATACATAATAAGTAGAACAAAGCACAAAATCTTCCTAAATTAAGCTACTCCACGTGAAGAAGATGGAAATTGGAAAAGCTTGCTCTCCAAGCCAAGCTATGGCCGTGTGATATCAAGAAAAATGGAGAAGGCTTGAGAAAATTCAAGATAAAGGACACTTGGTTGGAAGAAAAGCTTGAACTCTTGCTATTGGTCCATTTGGAAAGTGAAGTCAACATAACTTTAAGATATTTTCATGACTAACAAATAAATGAAGATTCTTCCACAAGCTTGAAATCCAACATGCAAAATGAGAGGAAAGGAGAATGAAGTAGAATTTTCAAGAACTAGACACATGTAGGGTGAGAAATTAATAGCCAATAAAAATGAACCAATTGGAAAGTTAAGCCATCATAACCTAAGAGATATTTTTAGCATAGGCATCTTAAATCATTTTTAGCAACCTTATATAAAGGGTGGTGGGACCGAAAAATCAAGCTTGGTCAAGAAAAGAATGCGTGCAAAACCATCCCTTGCATCCTACATCCTTTTCACCTCGTCACTTTCAAAAGACTTAAAGCAAAACAAAGGCCCACCATCTTAAAATCCCGCATGAGAAGCTAGGAGTATTAGGAGGAAGGTTGTCAAAGTTTTAAGAAGAAAACAAGGTATGTATGGGGAAGCTTTATGATAAATATAGTTTGAATATTAATTGTGCTAAGTTAGTATAGATTCTCATTTATTTCCATAAGGAACTAAGCCTTGCATACCATGTGTTCGATAAAATGCTTCAAAGAGATAAAGATTGTTTAATGAATGATCATTTGAATAAGTGACTTGAATTTAGTTTAATGAATGATTGCTTAAATGAATAACTTGAATCTAGCTTAATGGGTGAATGTTTAAGTGACTTGAATCTATATGTATTATGACTATCTTTAAGAAAATGTTTGATTTGAATTGTAGTTACATGATGGAATGCTTTACTAAAGTTTATGTGTTATTTGACAAAGTTTTATATATTGTGGAAGTGTTCTATGAACCCTCGAACATGTCTATTAAATTTTATACTAAGTTCATGTTGAAAGTTTAAGCATATGAGATATAAAGTGAAAATTAAGATTGAAGAGTAACTATGAGATACAAGAGAATCATTCATGCATGTTTCATATGCATATGCCTGGAGGGGATTAATCCGTGTTATACCTGGCGGGGGTTAATCTGTGTTATATGCCTGGCGGGGGCTAATCCGTGTTATTGGTACCAAAGATAAAGAGAGTCATGCACCATTTAAACAAAGAATCATGCATCATCCATGCATCTTATTTTATGAAGGCTATTACGACTATCTATGAATATGTTCTTTTATTTAAACTATGTTTATCATAAACTTACCCTATCTTTTGTGTCTGTGGTGGACACCTGCGATGACCTCAATTTATTTGGACGAGCAGAGGAATAGTAAGGCATGAGCAGTGGATGGTTGAGAAGAAGAAATGATGAAGATATGTTGATGTCTTATATTTTGTTACTGAGGGTGTGTAATTTGTATTAGACTTTAGACCAGTCTGTATATTATGTTGGCATGTATTGGGACTGTATGATGGACTATATTTTGGATTGTATTATGTTGAACTGCATTTTGGACTGTATATTATGTTGAATAAAAATCGCTTAAGGGTAAAGAACTCTCTTATGTTAATTACTTTTCGTAAAAAAAAAATTAAATTAGGGAAAGAAGAAAAAATTTTATTCGTAAAAAATTATAAGTAATAGGCTAAGTAAAATTGAGTCGTTACAGGCGAGCTTAACTTACCATCTTGGAACTTGCAACTCGCCTGGGCGAGTGAATTGCACTGGAGGGGCTCACCTGAGCAAGCTAATGTCTTAATTCTGAAGAAAGCTTTTGGGCCTTGATGAATTGTGGGCCTGTTTTGCTTGTAGTACCTTCCAAGTTTGCGTTTTAAGCCCTTCTTGCTTTCTTTGCTTGTTCGGAAGCTTCTTAATTTCTCGAAACCTATCAAAATACAAAATGTAATTGGATTAATCTTCTGAAATATGAAAAACAACATTTATCTAAGTAATAGATACAAATCAACTAGGTTCAAGGCAAGTTTATAGACAAAGTTAATGAAATCAAAAGATAAGTGTCAGTATTTGAAATATGATTTTAATTGAAATATGGCACCTATAAAAAATAAGCTCAAACGGACATCAGTAGCGAAAGTTATGTGCAAAATACCAAAAGATGTCAAAGCTGCCATTTTAACTAAAAAGATATATAAATGGAATTAAAGGTATAAACTATAAATCAATCCAAAATACATTCAATTACACACCAAAAAGTCAGAAAAACATTAATGAAGAGTAGAAAATAAGTGGTATAAAAGTCACTTATCAGTAGCTCACTTTCTTTGCCTTTTTTTGTGCATAATTTTTTCCAAGTGCAGTATTTTTTTCAACTCTTGAATTCTCTTTTCTTTCATCTTCACTTGGTCCTCACATACTTTTCCAGGAGTCAAAGGCCTCAAAATAATTTTCTTCCCTAAGTCTTCAAACTCAAAAGTGTTCTCTATGCCATTGTGTATCACTTTTCTATCATATTGCCATGTGATAAGCGATGTCGTATCGCTTCAAAACAATTAAACTACGCTAATTCTGTAGCACAAGATTAACCTAGGTCGACTCAGAGACACGATCAATATGGTTCTAACTTCAATTCACTAATAAATAGTTGGGGGTTTTGTCAAACAATTTGCATGCGTTCAAATATAATTGTAGAAAAAATGTATAAACTAATGCAAATTGACAAGAGGTAATGTAAAACAGATTAAAGAGCATTAATCCAATTCACCAACCAAGCAATGATAATTATCATAGTTCTCAGATAATGGTTCTGTTATGAAAGTTCATTCAATTTCATTAGAAGCAGTTCAAACGAAGTAACTCTTAAATTAATTGAAATCACAACCTAATTGAAATATCATTCAACTAATCTGTGATTAAAATTTGAATTAGGAAATGAATCCATAACCTAATCCATTTTCAATCCTAAACATATTCATAATCATGAAAATTGAATAGAAGATTGAAGAAGAAAGTGAACATTCACACAAAATTCGAAATACTAAACCAGAACTCAAATTCCCATTTGGAGCTTATTGTGGACTTCTCTTGCATAATAAGTGGGAACAAATCTATCTCTCAAGCAAACCTTCAAGTCATTTAAATTATTTACTCTTTGTCTCCTCATCCTCCCTGTATCCATTTGAATTTGGTTCCACCACACCAAAGCATAGCCACCAAATTCTAGAGTAGCTAGAATCGCTTTATTTTCTTCATCAAATTGTTGGAATGAGAAAATTTGTTCTACTTACATCTCTCACTCAAAGTACTCTTCCAGATCATAATTGCCAAGGAACTTTGGAATTTTTATTTTCACTCCATCTAATCCTCCATTCCTCCCTTCTCTTTCTTCTCTCCTCTCCCTCCAATCTTCCTCATCTCTATTTTGTCTCCTAGGATTGTGTCTCCTATTATTTTCTCTCTAATCCCCCTTCTCATCTTCATAATTTCCTCCATGAAAGGAATCATACTCACTCACCCTCCTACTACCATGAGCCTCTCCATCCACATTACCATTTGGACTACTCCTTCTTTGAGACTTCTTTTGTAACTCTTCAAATCTTGCATCCATTTTGGTTTTCAAGTCTTCTATTTGTTTTGTCATGGCTTTCATCAACCTGAAGATCCTAGGTGACAAAGCCTAATCTCATATTGAGCTCATCCTTCAAAAGAAATGGTTAGCAAAAAAACACAAGTATATAAGAAAATTCTCACCACTCTCTAAGTGTTTGCCACTCACACTTGTGTTTGCACATTTTATCTAGGCTCTTTCTTTAATGTTCTCTCTTGCCATTTTCCACTCTTGTTCCTCTCTATAGTTCTTAAGCAAAAACTCCTAATCAAATCAAGTTTCTTTACTATAGTGAAATAAGAAACAATTCTAGGCTAGACTCAAGAGTCCAATAACAAGAAAACTCTAGGACAAAACCTTGGAAATTTTAAGAGACAAGCAACAAAAGCAAAAATTTAGAAAAACACAAGTCTAATTGGAATTTAATGAGACAACTCAAGGGCATATATGGGCTGTACCAAACTGCACAAGGAAGGTATACCAAACAAATTCAATTTTTAGAAGCCAAAATTTCACTAAATTGCATGTCATACAAGTTCACTTAATTTTGTGGTTCAAAGGAGATTTGAACTTGTAGTTTTTGTCACTTTGCTTTGCTTCTAAATCCTGTTTTTCTTTGTAATTTTTCGGCCACTAATTCAATATTTTCTTGGCTTTAATTTGATTGTTTTTCCAGCCACCATTCACAAACTTTTTTGGGTTGCACTTTGCTTGTTTTTCTTTTGTACAAGTTCAATAATCCTCTAAGAAATTGATGAATCACGAAAATATGATGTATAACAATTGTAAAATTTGCTTCTAACAACTCAATTCAATTTAGGCATGAGATTAGAATCAAAACAAGTGGTCATACAACACAAAAACACTAACTAACACAAGTTGACAAAAATCAAAGCTAGAAAATTATAAAAAAAAAATCAAGAACACATGAAGAGCATGAACACATGAAATCACATGAAACTTGAAGAAAGACACAAGGGTTATGTGGCGGATCACTACCCAATACTAACCCACCAGATTTTTTCACAAAACAACAATAACACAAGGAAAAAGAATGGATTTCAGATTTTCGAAAAGTTGCAGAGTTTTATACCTTTGAAGAACTTTTAAGAACTGAACTTGAAGAAGAATTCCACAAGGATTAGGCTCTAGATACCACTTGATGTATGACTAAAACCATTAGCCATTAGTTTTCCCAAATCTACCTTGCAATGAAACTCAATCTTCAAGAACAACAAGCTTTCAACACTTCAATTTTCGTGAAGCCTATGGATGGCTGGAAGCTTTGTTTGGACAACAATGGAAGACAGAAAAGGTAAAGGATGAAGGGGAATGACACCATGGAAAAGCTTTCCAATAAGCCTTGGAAGTGTAACACCCCAAAATTTTGGAATCACAGTCAAATATTGGGGTAAAATGATAACTAGAGGCAGTACAGAAGGATTTGGGGAAAAGGACGAAAATACCCCTAGACATTTTAGAAATGACCAAATTGTCCTAGGCATTTTAGTAAGATATATGAAGGAGGAAATTTTATAAACACTATGGGATGCTTGAAAAATGATCTAAGCACCCTTAGGGTAACAATTGCAGAGTTTCCCGGAATATTTTTAGAAATGACGATTTTGCCCCTAAGGTGAGTGGCAAAATTACCAAAATACCCCTGGGTCAAAATTGACCAAAATGACTTTAGAAAATTGTGGGAACCTGAGTATGGGATAGAATACCTTTAGCCAACACATTATCAACATGATTAGGGGCAGAAAGTCCTAAACAATAATTTTTAGGAATTTT
>PYAF01004505.1:50791-78009 GCA_007407185.1 Glycine tomentella | reverse complement strand
TCAAGAAAGTGGACACTTGGTTGGTGGAAAAGCTAGAAACCTTGCCATTGGTCCATTTGGAAAGCAAGGTCATAATGACCTAAGGGATATTTTCATGGCAAAGCAATTCATCCACACTATAAATAGGGATAAATGGACCAAAAATTTCAAGCTTGTTTAAGGGAGTGAACGTGCAAATCTCCCTTTCTTTCATCCTTTCCTTTCATGCTACATCCTTGCACCTTTCACTTTCAAGAAAAATAAAAGCAAAACCTAAGCCTTGCTACCTTGATACTTCACGTGGAAATTAGGAGCATTTAGAGGAAGGATAGTCAAGCTTTTAAGAAGGAAGAACAAGGTATGTATGGGGAGGTTTATGTTAAATATAGTTTAAGTGTTGCTTATTTAAAGTGTTTCTTCTATTTTTATAAAGCTTGTCCACCATGTGTTTGATAAATTGTTTCAAAGAAATGAAATATGTTTAAGAGTTGCTTGTTGGAATAAGTGTTTGGATCTTTGTAAAGTATGACTTATATACAAGAAGTTGTTGGATTTGGATTATATTTGCATGGTTGAGTGCTTTAGTAAAAGTTATGTATTATTTTATGTGTTGTTGAGTGTTTCTATGAAAGCACACCATGTGTTCGATGAAATGCTTCTAAGAGATGAAGCTTGTTAAATGAATGATTATTTAAAGAAGTGACTTGAACTTAGATTAATGAGTGATTGCTTGAATGAATAACTTGAATTTAGCTTAATGGGTGATTGTTTAAGTGACTTGAATCTTTGTGTATAATAATTATTTTTAAATGGTTGATTTGAATTATAGTTATATAATGGAATGTTTCATTAAAGTTTATGTATTAGGATATTATTAAAAGTGTTCTATAAATCCTTGAGCATGTTTATTAAATTTTATACTAGAATTATGTTGAAAGCATGCCTATTATATTGAACTTTATAAAGATTAATGTTGAAAGTTTAAAGTTTAAGCATATGAGAATATGAGATATAAATTGATATTGAAAAGTAAAGATGAAATAAAAAAGAGAATCAATCATGCATGTCTCATATGCATATGTCCGGCAGGGGTTAAGCCGTGTTACCTCAAGAGGAGGTGTGTCAGATAGCTTGACTGAGTCCATGCGTTCAGACAGAAGGAGTTTGAGCTAGGGGGTAGTTGTGGCAGTGAGGACCACACCACCATGATGATCACATGGATGGAGGTGACCTTCCTATTGCAACACTGACCTACCCTGACTGAATGGATAAGTTCTGTGCCACAGAGAGAGTGAGGCTATCTTGACTATGGTACCAATTGATGAGAATTTGAGAGAATCATGCATCATATAAATAAGATGAGCATGCATATGTTGTATGATTATCTGTATGCTGTATATATTGTATGGCTTGAACTATGTTTATCATAAACTTACCCTATCTTTTGTGTCTGTGGTTGACACCTGCGATGACCTCAATTTATTTGGGTGAGCAGAGGAACAGTAAAAGCATAGTGAGCAGATGGACTACGTGGAAGATATTGACAAATATTTTATTTGGTAATATGTATTATGTAATAAACTTAGGAAACGGTCTGTATTTTATTATTTTGGACTGTACTTGGGACTATATTATGGATTGTATTTTATTTTGGACTTCGAAAGAATATTTGGCGACAAAGAACTCGTTTACAATATGGATGGTTAGTATCTTTTGTACGAATTATTTTAAGTAAGAAGAAAAGAATTTTCCGTAAAATTTCTAACTAAGGGAATTCTAAAGCAAATGGAAAATAATTTTCACTAAAAAGCAATAAAATACAATACGGTAAAATGAGGTGTTACATCGACGTTGGTGGTGGTTGTGGTGGCTATGATAAAGATCTTATTGTTGGTAGTAGTGGTGACAATCATGGTGATGATGGCGTTGACAGTAGTAGCAATGCCGATAGTAATGGTGATGTCAGTGACAACAATGGTGACAATGATAGTTATGTTGGTGGTGGCACCAAGTGGTGAGGACGTGGTGGTGGTGGTTGCGACAACATTGGTGGTGATTGTGGTGAAAATGACGGTGATAGTGACGGTGATACTAATGGTGGTGGTGGTAACATTGCTAGTGGTGATGACAATGATAGTGCTAGTGACGATGGTGGTGGTTGTAGTGTTGTGGTGGTGGTGGTGGTAGTAATGCTATGATGGTGGTGGTGATAATGATGAAGGTGGTATTGGTGACGATGGCAATGGCTATGACGCTCAGAGCATCTCCAATGCAAGCATCTTCCTGGGTTTCTTAGACTAAGCAACCATTTCTTGCGTTTTCTCTTGCATTGAAGTACTCTGACATGGCGAAACCCATTTCTTCCGCGGAGCTTGGGTTCCTTATATAAGGAACCATTTCTTCCCAATTAAAAAACATTATTTTCGCTTAAAACCCCCTATTTCTGTTGTTCCCAACCGTTTCTACCCAAATTGATGAATCAAAACAGGAAGATGAAGAACATTTGCAAAAAAAAAAAATCAAACCAATACTCACCATGAAGAAGAGAGGAGCGATGGTGACCCCGATGGGCTTTCTTCTTCTTGCTGTTGTTGGCCTTCTCGAAGCATGTTTGGAGTGGGTGGAGAGAAGAGAGGGACACGTTTTGTGAGTCCGGCAGGGAGAGAGCGGAAGGGATGCGTTTTTGTGAGTGAAGAGGGAGTAGAACCTGAGTGGAAGAGAGGAGAAAGGAGAGGGGAGAGAGCGACAGGGACGGGACACTATTTTGAGAGTGAAGAGAGATGAAGAGGCTGAGGGGAAGAGGAAGGGTTTGGTGAGGGTGAAGAGAGATTGCGTGAGTTTTGTGAGGGGAAGTGGAAGAGATGAGCTTTGGGGAAGGTTTTGGAGATTTAGGGGGTGTGTGTGGAAGCGTGAGAGAAAGAGATAAAAAAAAAAGGGAGGGGTGTTGGTACATGTGAGAAGAAGCTTATGGAGAGTTTTTATAAAAAAAAAGGAGTAAGGAAAAAATAACCGTTGAGGAAGCTTTGGAGGTCAATGAAGAGTTTTAATAAAAAAATGAGTAAGAAAAATGAGTTTTAATAAATTTATATATTTTTTTTCGAGGTCTAGGTTTTTTTTATTTATTTTGATGTTATTGTGTTTAATTATTTATTATTATGTAAAATTTTGTTTTATATTATAACACATTTCATTTTATTTATTTTAATTTATATTTATGAAAATTGAAAAAATATTAAGTTTTATTAAAAAAATATAAATACGTGAATTTTTTTGAGTTCCTTATGATTTCTTACATTGGAACAAAATATTAAATGAGTTCCTTAGGAGTGACACGACGCTATGGGGATCACAAAAAATACTTCGGAGATCACAAAAAATTGGTTAAGAAACCCAATTGGGTTTCTCCCATTAGAGATGCTCTCATAGTTTAAAAATACTTTTTCTTGATTTTGAAAATGAATGTAAAAATATTTTAAAATTAATTTAAAAATTATTTAAACTTTATTTTTATCAAATACATTTTATTTTAAAAATTACATTTAAAATCCAAACACATTTTATCACTATGAACAATCAAAATTTTGTTAAAGAAGTAAAAGTGAAAATCTGAAAAAATCGAAGGTATAAAAACTTAGTTAATCCTAAGAAAAAACACGTTACTTGAAAACCTGAATGTGTAATGAATAATGAAAAGTAAAACGGGTAGCATCGACCACAATAACGGAAACCACGATCTCTGACCGATTGACTATTCTCACTTTCCACCGAATCGAATTCTCTCTCCTTCGAAGAAAAACGAACTCAACAGTGCTGCGAGAACTCCAATTCCTAAACCCTAACTTGAATCCAACGATTCAGGTTCTGATCATTATCTTTGGCTTTTGCAGTAAACGTGATTGATTCGTTTCGGATCTTGTTTGATCTTTGTTTTGTTTTGTACGATTTGCTTCAATTGGCTTCGATTTTGCAGTTTCGCTGTTGACTTTGTGGTGTTTGGGGAGTGAGAAATGCAGCGTGCTCCGGTGACAGTTGAGGAACAGTTGTTACAAAAAGCGATTAAGGAAGAGTGTACATGGGAGAACCTTCCGAAGCGGATTCAATCCACTCTTTCTTCTAAAGAAGAATGGCACAGAAGGTTAGAGAAAGTGGCTTTTCGTCTGATTCTTGACCCAATTGTTCTCTTTTTCTCTATTTCGTCACTCTACTTTAAACCTGTTTAAAGGCTTAGAAAGCATATTGGTCATGGAAGCTAAATTGCCCACTTTCTGTTACAAGTAATAACTATAAACTTTTCTGTAAGATTTTTAAATAAAAATACATGATTTCAAACTGCACCACCCTTTAATGGGTTCTTTTCATCCTCTACATGCCATGTATACTAGGAGGTAGGATTACACACTATAAGTTGCATCAATGGTACTAAGCAAGTGATAGAAACTGGACCAGGGAACAAAGAAGAAGAAAAACTGATTTGTATTGATGAACAAGCTGTTACAACAGAATTGAGTGAATTCGAGGCACTCAACCTCGTACTTAGTAAATTCCCAACCCCTCTCTCCTCTCTTTCTCTTCTATTTATAGTATTCTCCCTTAGTAACCAACTGACAGTTGTTTCAGTTCGGTAACTAACATTCAGTTACCACTAACAGCTTATAGCAAAGCCACTAATTAGCTTTTCTTCTACTATATATATCTATCAATACCCTCCCCTTCAAGATGGACCTTGTCCCCAAGGTCCAAGTGAGGAAAAATATTACTGATCTCTTCCAAACTTTCCCAGCTATCTTCATGATGTGGTAGTCCTTGCCATTTAATGAGCACCTCTTGCTGCCCTCCTTCTGTTACTCTTGTTTTCATAACCTGCTCAGCTTGTACTTGCAGTTCTAAATTCTCATTCAAAGCCTTAGGTAAGGGCTGAATAAAACAAGTCGGTTTAGCAGCTTTCTTAAGCAAAGAGACATGGAATACAAGATGAATTTTGCTATCCTCGGGTAGTTCCAGCCTATAAGCCACTTCCCCTATCTTTTGAATCACTTTATAAGGACCATAGAACCTTGGACTTAATTTCTCATTTGGCTTCTTTGCCAAAGATTTCATTCTATAGGGCTGCAACTTTAAAAATGCCCAATCTCCTACTTGAAATTCTAATTCTCTTCTATGTTTATTAGCATACTTCTTCATTTGTTCTTGAGCTTTTACCAAATTCATCTTCAATTCCTGAATCAGCTCATCTTTGTCTCTGCTCAGATTATTAATCTCTTCTAACTTAGAAGGTAAATCTGTCCCCTTGATTAACAATGGAGGTTCCTGCCCATACAAAGATGTGAAAGGGGACATCTCTGTTGATCTGTTGTAATTAGTATTAAACCAAAACTCAGCCCAAGCTAACATATCAGGCCACTGTTTTGGTTTAGTACCAGTCAAGCATCTTAAGTAAACTTCTAGACATGTGTTCACTATTTCTGTCTGCCCATCAGTCTGAGGATGGTATGCAGTACTCATCTTCAGCTGTGTGCCTGCTTGCTTGAAGAACTCCTTACAAAACTGACTCATAAACAAGCTGTCCCTGTCTGAAACTATAGAATTTGGAAACCCATGTAATCTGACTACTTCCTTTATGAACACATCAGCAATTTCCTTGGCAGTATAAGGGTGAGACAGTGCTAAGAAATGAGCATATTTTGTCAATCTATCCACTACCACTAAAATGGTATCCTTGCCCTGGGCCTTAGGCAAGCTGCCAATGAAATCTAAAGATATATCAGTCCAAACCTTAGTAGGGACAGGTAAAGGCTGTAATAACCCTGCTGGAGCTAAAGTGCTGGACTTATTTCGTTGGCAAATTTCACACTCAGCCACATATTGCCTCACAGCTTTCTTCATACCATGCCAAAACACAACACTACTTACTCTTTTCAATGTTCTAAAGAATCCTGAATGGCCTCCTACAGGAGAATCATGTAGCTCCTTTAGAATTACATGAATCCTAGATGAATTCCTAGCCAATACCAATCTGTCCTTGTAATACAATCTCCCCCCTTTTATAGCATATCCTGCCTTGTCCACTGTTTTAGTTAACAGCCCTTTGTACACTTCATACACTTGAGGATCATTCTGCAATTCCTTCTCCCAATCAACCCATTCCTCCTGCTGCACAATTGAAATAGCAGTGAAAGCAAATTGCCTTGAAAGGGCATCAGCTACACATTCTCCCTTCCAGGCCTGTATTGGATTTCAAATTCATATCCAATCAATTTAGTGGCCCATTTAAACTGGTCCTCATTCAAAAGCTTCTGTTCATTCAGAAATTTTAAACTTTTCTGATCTGTTTTAATTATAAACTTTCTTCCCAACAAGTAATGCCTCCACCTCTTTACTGCCAACACCACAGCCATTAATTCCCTCTCATATACTGACTTCAGTTGACTTCTTTCTGACAAAGCTTTGCTCCAAAAGGCTAGAGGCCTTCCTTCTTGCAGTAACACTGCCCCTAATCCAGTTCCAGATGCATTTGTTTCCAGCACAAACAACTTGGAAAAATCTGGAACTTTTAAAATAGGCAATTCTTCCATGGCTGCCTTTAATTGTTCAAAAGCAGCAGCAGCCTCCTTTCCCCACTTGAAAGCATTTTCTTTAATACAGCATTTAGTGGTTGGGCTATCCTCCCATAATTTTTAACAAATCTTCTATAATACCCTGTCAGCCCCAAAAATCCTTTCAGCCCCTTAACATCTTTAGGTTCAGGCCATTTTGACATTGCCTCCAACTTGCTTTGATCAGCTTCCACCCCCTCACCAGAAATAATATGTCCCAAATATTCCAAAGATCTTTGCCCAAAACTACATTTTTTTCTATTCACATATAACTCCTGTTGCTGTAACACTTGCAACACAGCTCTAACATGCATATTATGTGCTTCCAAATTATCACTATATATCAGAATGTCATCAAAGAACACCAATACAAATTGCCTTAAGAATGGTCTCATTACCTCATTCATAGGAGTTTGGAAAGTGGCAGGAGCATTGGTCAGCCCAAAAGGCATAACCAAGAACTCATAATGTCCTTCATGAGTCCTAAAAGCTGTTTTCTGCATATCTTCTTTCATTCTGATTTGGTGATATCTTGCCTTGAGATCAAGCTTGGAAAACCATTCAGTCCCCCCAATTTCATCCAACAGCTCTTCTATTATTGGCATGGGAAACTTATCAGGTACAGTGATTTTATTCAAAGCTCTGTAATCAACACAGAACCTCCAGCTTCCATCTTTTTTCTTCACCAAAATTACAGGACTAGCATAGGGGCTAATGCTTGTCCTAATAATTCCTGCTGTCAACATATCTCTCACCAGCTTCTCTATTTCATCTTTCTGATAATATGGATATTTATAGGGCCTCAAATTAGGTATCCTATTCCCAGGTTGAATGTTAATACAATGATCCTTGCTTCTATGAGGTGGCAAACTGTGAGGTTCCTTGAAAACCTCACTGAATTGATCCAATGTCTCCACTATAGAGACAAGAATCTGTCCTTCTTCTTCTTTAATTTCTACAGCTTTCAATTCCACCAAAAATCCCTGCTCTTCCTTCAGTAAAACCCCTTGAATAGCTTTTAGGCTGATAGCAGCCCGAATTAACTCTGGGTCAGCCTTCAAACTCACCTCCTTATCTTCCACTTTAACAGTCAATGTTAACTTTTCAAAATTAGCTCTTACCTGCCCCAAGCTAGCCAACCATTCCACCCCTAACACCAAGTCTGCCCCACCTAACTCAAACAAATAACAATCTTGCTTAATTTCCAACCTTGGCAGCTCAATTACCAAGCTTTTACACAATCCTTGACACCTCACCTTGTGTCCATCTCCCACTTCTACAGAATATGGATTAGTCTTGGTTACCTCCAATTTCATTTCCTTCACTAGTTTTGTTGAAATAAAATTGTGGGTAGCTCCACAATCTATCAAGATCACCACCCTTCTACCCTTCAGCTTGCCCCACAATTTGAGGGACCTCTTGGTGGTAAATCTCTCAATATTGTGTAAACATAGTTGATATAGCTCTTCTCCTTCCTCAGCTGCCTTTCCTTCTTGCAATTCCTCTTCCTCATCTTCTTCCATCACCATCAATCTTAATTGCTTGTTCTTACACACATGGGTAGGGTGGTACTTCTCTTCACATGTAAAACATTCCCCCTTCCTCATCTTTTCATTCATTTCCATTGGGGTTAGCTTGTGGAATGTCCTTCTTCCCTTCCAACCCTCACTGCCAGCCCCAGCTGCCACTCCAGAATCAGCTCCTTCACTGTTCAGTTCATTAACTAACATTCAGTTACCACTAACAGCTTATAACAGAGCCACTAATTAGCTTTTCTTCTACTATACATCTGACCCCATCTATTCTTATATCTATCAGCAGGCCACTCAATAAACTTTCTACATGCTTTACAGTTAGTAATGTATACATGACCCTTTAATCTCCAAGTATGTGTACTTATGCCCTTTTAGGTGAAAACCTAGTTGTTTGAGGAGGGTGGGTGATCTAGTGAAGGATCTCTAACATTGTCATCTTAAACCAGACTAAGTGACTGGAACAGGGTCTAGAGTGCTAGTTTAATTTCAAATTTGTTGGCAAACATATTTCTTAAATAACTGTAGAGTAGAATAAAATAAATAATTTTTCATTGGAATGAGGGGATTTTTTATTTTTTATTTTGAGAGGCTATTGTGCCTTTGGTGATAAAGCAGAAATCTATCCTCATTCCTCAGGAAACAATAAACTTTGAAGGCAAATTCTTTTTAGAAATAATTTTGGTTTTTAAGATAATCACTGTTTGCTACATTCCACTTATTTCAAGGCTCATGTGTCCTTGAATATATATTTTGAAATACATAATCTTTGTTGAGAGGAAAACAAATGAGAGAATATTATTCATACTTTTATTCACAAAGATTTACGATTACCATAATTACTGTAATTACATAGCACTGTATAACTGCCATAACATCAACAAAAGTCTTATCCTCTACAAATAAGGTGAGATTGACTATATGAATCACACAAAGCCATTGTTCAATTATAGACCAAATTCTCAAGGACATTGTTCACCATGAGATCCCTTTTGTCGAGAGGAAAACAAATGAAAGAATATAATTCATACCGAAAGTATTCACAAATATTTACAATTACCCTAATTACTGTAATTACTAATTACAAAGTACTGTATAACTGCCATAACATCAACAAAATTCTTATCCTCCACAAACAAGGTGAGGTTGACTATATGGATCACATGAAGCCATTGGGTTTATTAGAGTATGTAATTGTATAACTGTGTAAACAGTTCTGTGTTATGTTTGTAAGGGTTGTTAGCTTTTGCTAACAACACCTCTGTGTTCGGCAGTTTGCTTTTGCTAACAGTACCCCTCTGTGTAAAGCTGTTAGTTTCTGTTATAGTTAGTTGTTAGTTTTTGTTATGATTAGTTCAGCGGTCTATAAATACCTCTTTTGTAACTAACTCTAACTAACTTTTCACTCTGAAATAATATCTCAGTTTTCTCTTGTTTTCTCTCTTTTGTTCCTCTCACTTCATATAATATGGTATCTAGAGCCAATTTTTTGCACTGATCGTGCATTAGTTTGTTCAATCTGTTCAAGTTCGTTCAATTTGTTTGATTTCGCATTGATTTCAAGCGTGTTCTATTCAATTTGTTCGTTTTCTCGATCTGTTCGATCTCTCACAGTCATCGCGCTTCTGCTAATTCTCGATCTGTTCATCCATGGCTTCCGCTCCTTCGAGTTTCGTCTCGCAATCGTTTCCGGACTCCATCGCCGAGAAACTTGATGATTCGAATTACCTTCATAGGTGTCAGCATGTCGAACCAGTTCTTAAATAGCACAAACTGCAGAGGTTTGTTGTAAATCCTGTTGTTCCGCCTCACTACCTCACGGAAGATGATCGCGTTGCTGACAAAGTAAGTCCTGAATATGAAGCTTGGGAAGTTCATGACCAAACACTTCTTGTTTGGCTTCAATCGACTCTCTCCAAGTCAATTATGTCGCACGTCCTAGGTTCGACTCACTCTATCAGGTCTGGGAGAAAATTCATGAGCATTTCAGTCTTCACACAAAATCGCGTGCTCGTCAACTGCAAAAACTGCGATGCGTGCGGTCTCGCTTTTTTAGATGAAGTGAGAAGAAGAAAAGAGAGAACTAAAAGAAACTCTTGAGTATTATTTTCAGAAATGAAAAGTTAGTTGAAGTTTGTTACAAAGACAGTATTTATAATCCCTTGAACTAACTACAACAGAAACCTAACAATAACTAACTAACTACTAATAGAAACTGTAACAACTAACAGCTATACAGAGAGGGGTACAATTAGCAAAATGCTAACTGCCTGATACAGAAAGGTGCTGTTAACAATATCTATCAGCCCTTACAATTACAGCTTTACACTTTAGAGGTGCTGTTAGCAAAAGCTTTTGCTAACAGCCCTAATAATTACATATTCTAATACACTTGAAGGTAAAACCATTAATGGCTATTTGCACAAAATCAAAGGCTATGTTGATGAGCTTGCTGGTGTTGGAGTTCCGGTTCGGCATGAAGAGTATGTCGACACTCTTCTTGAAGGCCTTCCGTCAGATTATGCGCCGGTCATCTCTGTCATTGAAGGCAAGAAATGTACTCTGTCTATTGCTGAAATTGAGGCCTTGCTTTATGGCCATAAAACTCGTCTCAATGGTCAATGATTACAATAAAGAAGTGCAGATGCTGAGTTCTCTATCCTTGAATTACACTCAAGGCTACTCGCACTCTAATTTGTAGAAACCAGGTGATTCTGCTGGTTCTAGGGGATCGTATGGCCGAAATATTGGTGGTTGTTGTGGCTTTTCTGATCGAGGTGCTGGTCGCTGTAGTGGTGGACCTGGTAGAGGACTTGGTGGTGGCAGGTTTGCCAACTTTCAGTGTCAAATTTACCTGAAGTATGGCCACACTGCTAATGTTTTTCATTTTCGCACAAACATGAGCTTTCAGCCTCATGAATCACTTGCTTTATTTGATCCTGCCACACTTCAACCGATTCCTTACTCCTTGGGTTCTGCTAGGACATCCAATACCTGGAACAATCCCAATTTGAAGCCTGCTGCTTTGTCTTTTAATCAACCTAGTGCTATGCTTACTAATACCCCTAGAAATGGTCACACTAGCTCCACCTGGATTCCAGACTCTGGTGCTAGTTTCCATGTGACTGGAGAATCACAGAACATCAAGCAGTTCACCTACTTTGGTGGACCTGAACAGATTTTCATAGGAAATGGTGAAGGTTTGGGTACTATGGTGCTAGTTCTTCTTTTGTGTCTCCTAATGATTCTCACATCACATTTAAACTTCACAAGTTATTACATGTTCCTTTAATATAAAAAAAATCTGTTAAGTGTGAGTCAGTTTGCTAAAGATAATTCTGTTTTGTTTGAATTTCATCCTCACTTGTTCTTGTGAAATCTCAGGAGACCAATAGAGTTCTTCTTCAAGGAGTTGTTGGTGCTGATGGTCTTTACTTTTTTCAAAATCTCAAGCTTCAAGACACCTCTCCTCTGCTGTTATCTACTTCAACTTCATCTTTAGATAATAGCTTGTCTAGTATAGCTACTGTTGTCAATAAAAATTCTAATGTGGCTTCCAATTCTGTTGCTTCTTCTCCTAGTACTCAGTCTTTGGCATGTTAGGTTAGGCCATGCTAATGGTCATGTAATGAAGCTAGTCTTCAAAAGTTGTAATCTTTCCCAATCTAATAAAGTTTTCTCAGATTTTTGTTCCTCTTGTTGTATGGGAAAATCTCACAGATTACCATCTCATAGTTCCATTTCTGTTTACTTTATCTTCACAGATTTGTGGGGACCCTCTCATTTAACTTCCTATGCTGGGTTTAAATACTATGTATCCTTTATTGATGCCTTTTCCAAGTACACTTGGATATTCCCTATCAAGTCTAAAGCTGAAACTATTTCTGTTTTTCAGGCCTTTAAATCTCTAGTTGAACTACAATTTAATACTAAAATCAAAAGTATTTTCAATCTTATTGGGTTGGTGAATACAAACCTTTCTCTACTCTTCTAGCCTCCTATGGCATCTTTCACAGATTGATTTGTCCTCACACTCATCATCAAAATGGTGTAGTTGAAAGAAAACACAGACATATTGTTGATTTGGGACTCACATTGTTGCATCATGCATCTTTACCCTTACAGTTTTGGGACTATGCCTTTACTACTGCTATCTATTTAATTAATAGACTCCCTATTGCTTTCTTTAACTATGCTATTCCTCTTACTACCCTTTTCCATAAGGATCCTGATTTTAAATTTCTTAAAACCTTTGACTGTGCCTGTTTTCCATTACTGAAGCCTTATCATGCACACAAACTTAATTTTCGATCTTAAGAGTGCCTGTTTTTGGGGTATTCCACCACTCACAAAGGCTACAAATGTCTATCTTCAACTGGCAAAGTTTATATCTCAAAAAATGTTCTGTTTAATGAATTGAGGTTTCCTTATTTTGAATTGTTTCCTCCTCTTCCAATTCTGTCATAAATCTTGATTCTTATTTTAGTCTTAATCATAATCTGTCTCCACCATCTGTGATGTCTACATCTCTACACTCTCAGTTGTCTCCAACTCACTCTCCTTCTGCCCCTCTTGTTCCTCCTGGTTTTTTCTCCTATTCCTGGTCATTCTCCTGCTGGTTCTCTCCCTATATCTCATCCATCCACTTCTTCTGAGTCTATATCTGTTCTTCCTCAACATTTAGAAGCTACTGTTGTTACTGAATCCTCTTCTGAGTCTATTCCAGCACCTAACTCTATTCCTGTTAACACTCACTCTATGCTAACAAGATCCAAGTCTGGAATTCATAATCCTATACTACATCCAAGTCTGGAAAATGCAGATTGGATTGCTGCCATGCAACAAGAGTATGATGCATTCCTGAAAAACAAAAGTTGGGATTTAGTTTCATTACCTTCTAATAGACAGGCTATTGGTTGTAAGTGGGTTTTCAGAGTAAAGGAAAATGCTGATGGTTCTATCAACAAGTTCAAGGCAAGGTTGGTAGCAAAAGGGTTTCATCAAGTTCCTGGTTTTGACTTTCATGAAACTTTTTCTCCTGTAGTTAAACCAGTTACTATTAGAGTTGTTCTCACTGTTGCTCTGTCACATGGATGGAAGTTATTTCAGCTTGATGTGAATGATGCTTTCCTTAATGGGCTTCTTGAAGAATCTGTATTTATGACACAACCTCTTGGTTTTGAAGTTGGAAACAAGTCCTTGGTCTGCAAGCTTAACAAAGCTTTCTATGGTTTGAAACAAGCCCCAAGGCAGTGGTTTGATAGACTGAAATCTACTCTACTTAAAGTTTGGTTTTGTGGGAAGCAAATGTGATTCTTCCCTTTTCATCTACAACCATCAGGTGCATGTTGTATATCATATAGTCTATGTGGATGATATCATCATCATAGGGAGTTCTACTTCTCTTATTCAGCAGCTCACAACTAAACTGCACAGTGCCTTTTCTCTTAAATAACTTGGTCATTTGGATTATTTCTTGGGGCTAGAGATCAAGTACCTACCCTATAATTCTATACTCATGACTCAACAAGTATAAGTGATTTACTGCACAAAACCCACATGGCTGAAGCTCACTCTATTTCTTCCCCAATGGTCTCTAATTGCAAACTATCTAGACATGGTGCTGATGTCTTTCATGATCCAACTCTGTTCAGATCAGTGGTTGGTGCCTTGCAGCAACCTTCACTAGACCTGAAATCAGCTTTGCTGTCAACAAAGTTTGTAAATTTATGGCTGCACCTCTAGATTCTCAGGGGTTGCTATCTTTCTTGGCCCAAACTTAATTTCTTGGTGGTCTTGCAAACAAAAGGTCACGGTCAGGTCCAGTACTGTAGCTGGGTATCAGAGTCTAGCTCAAATTTCTACCGAGCTAACTTGGATTGATGCTCTTCTTATAGAATTGCAAGTTCCATTTGCTACCACTGTTATTTTTTGTGAAAATCAAAGTGCTGACAATCCTGTGTGTCACAGTCGTACAAAACACATGGAAATTCATGTCTTTGTTAGGGAAAATATTCTGGCCAAGCAGCTTTCAATTGTGCACATTCCAGCTCTGGATTAGTGGGCAGATGTGCTGACCAAGCCTCTTTCTTCAGCCAGATTTGAAGTTCTTAGGGGCAAGCTCAATGTGAAGAATATTTCCTCTGAAAGCTCTTCCCCTTGAGTTTGAAGGGGGGGGGGGGGTATTAGAGTATGTAATTGTATAACTGTGTAAACAGTTCTGTGTTATGTGATAGGAACAGAGAAGATGGAGTAGAATAGAAAAGATGAAATAGAAATTTTATATAAGTAAATTGAGATACTTTCTAATAACATAAGTTTTCGAGAGCCTGCCTCTCCACAATTCAAACTTATCCTTCTTTGTTTTTCCCTCCCCTTCCTAATCTTGTTTACTTCTATTTATACTGCATCTAACATCTATTCCTAATAGACACAATTGTTCAAAATGGTTGTGACTGTTCTCATTTGTAACTGCTCCAGATTTGATGTTGTTTTGGCTCCAAGGGTTGCGCCTTTTCTTCACTGGTTGCACCCTTCTGAGTCGCACTTCCTGGCCCCAAAAGGTGCGTCTCTTCTCCAAGGGTCATGTCCCCTTGATTCAGGTCTCTTGACCTTGCTCCCCTTGGGTGGATCGTGTCTGTTGGGTGGTCAACACTCCTTGGGTGCTCCAGAACTGTTGCTTCTCTTACTCATTGTTTGCAGGTGTACACCCTAGTGATGGGTGGCTTACGCTTATCAATACCCCTGCCTAAAAGACTCACCTTGTCCTCAAGGTGATAAGTTGGAAAAACCTCCTGTAATTTAGCCATAGATTCCCAACTATTTTTACTTGTAGGGAGATTCTGCCATTGAATTAAGACTTCCATGTTGCCAGGTTGTAATTCATGTATATGTAAAACAGAGTCTGGATAAACCTGTAATTCCTGATCCTCGGATAACATAGGTGGTAAAGGTTGGGATTGGAAAGAATCACCAATGGCCTTCTTGAGGAGAGAGACATGAAAGACTGGATGAATTTTACTGTGAGATGGAAGATCCAATTTGTGAGCAGCCGCACCCACCTTGTTTAACACTTGGAATGGACCATAAAACTGAGGGGAGAGTTTTTCATTAATCCTTTTCGCCAAGGACCTTCTCCTATAAGGTTGCATCTTCAAGAACACCCAATCACCTACTGCATATTCTACATCCCGGCGGCGTTTATTGGTTGTCGCTCGCATGACATCTTGAGACTTCATCAAATTTTCTTGTAGAGCAGCCAATAATTCATCTCGAGCATGTGTGAGTTTGTTGACTTCTTCAAGGCGGGAAGGAATGGTGGAGCCCTTAAGAATGTGAGGGGGATCATGTCCATACAAGGCTTTGAAAGGGGACATTTTGCTTGAAGCATTATAATTGGTGTTAAACTAGAATTCTGCCAAGGGAAGACAAGAGACCCATTTCTTAGGCTTTGTACCAGTTAAGCATCGTAAATAAAATTCCAAGAATCAGTTGACAACTTCCGTTTGTTTGTCCATTTGGGGATGGTATGCTGAATTGAACTTTAGTTGTGTACCCGTGGCTTTAAAAAGGGTCTTCCAAAAATTGCTTAAAAACAAAGGGTCACGATTTGAAACAATGGAAGACGGGAATCCATGCAATCTTACAATTTCTTGTAGAAAAATTGCAGCCACTTCGGTAGCGGTATAGGGATGTCCTAAGGGTATGAAGTGGGCATATTTAGTGAGTCGGTCAACCACCACCAGGATTGTATCCTTCCCCATGGAAGGCAACAAAAGGTCCGCCATTAGCATTTCCAAAATTCTCTCCATCGTGTTTGGATTATCGGAATTAGATCGAGTTGCCACCATTGTTGGAAACAAAGCACCTGATTGGTGCTCTGATACCAAATTGATAGGAACAAAGAAGATGGAGTAGAATAGAAAAGATGCAATAGAAATTTTATATAAGTAAATTGAAATATTTTCTAATAACACAAGTTTTCGAGAGCCTGCCTCTCCACAATTTAGACTTATCCTTCTTTGTTTTTCCCTCCCCTTCCTAATGTGGTTTACTTCTATTTATACTGCATCCAACATCTATTCCTAATAGACACAATTTTTTAGAATGGTTGTGACTGTTCTCATTAGTAACTGCTCCAGATCTGATGTTGTTTTGGCTCCAAGAGTTGCGCCCTTTCTTCACTGGTTGCACCCTTCTGAGTCGCACTTCCTGGCCCGAAAGGGTGTGTCTCTTCACCAAGGGTCATGTTCCCTTGATTCACATCTCTTGACCTTGCGCCCCTTGGGTGGATTGTGTCTGTTGGGTGATCACCAAGGGTCATGTCCCCTTGATTCGCATCTCTCAACCTTGCGCCCTTTGGGTGGATCGTGTCTGTTGGGTGGTTAGCACTCCTTGGGTGGTCCAGAATTGTTGTTTCTCTTACTCGCTGCTTGCGGGTGTACACCCTAGTGATGGGTGGCTTACGCTTTTCATTATGTTTGTAAGTGCTGTTAGCTTTTGCTAACAGAGCCTCTGTGTAAAGCCGTTAGTTTCTGTTATGATTAGTTCAGAGGTCTATAAATACCTCGTTTGTAACTAACTCTAACTAATTTTTCCCTCTTTTGTTCCTCTCACTTCATCTAATAGGGTTCAATTAAAGACCAAATTCTTAAGGATATTTTTCACCACGAGATCTCTTTTAACAGTTTTCTCCAGTGTCCTTCTTGGTCTTCTTCTACCCCCTTTCACAGTGTTATGAACCATGCAATTTACTCTCTGCACCTATGTTTCTGGTGACCTTCTTTGCAGCTGTACAAACCACCTACATAGCTGCTGAGCAAAAAAAAAAAAAAAAAAAACAAACCACCTACATAGCACTGTATGAGTAACTGTCCAATTTACTTTCTTTTTGACAATGACAATCTTAATGTTGCCTTTTCTTTTTTGTTGGCAATGAAAATTTTTTGTGCAGGATAATTGAAAGTTGCATAAAGAAAAGACTTCAATGGAATAGTTGTTTTGCTCGTAAAGTTTGCAGAGAAAGTGAATATTATGAAGAGATGATGCGTTACTTGCGGAAGAATCTTGCTGTATGTCCTGTACTGAATGCTATTTGATTCTGAAACTGTATTTTGAATACAATTATTACATTGTTTTACATGTTCACTAACCAGAAAAATTCGTTGCTAGAATTTTTTTTGGCCAAAATAGATAATTGGTCCCTTATCTACATTTTAAGTTTCACTTTTGTCCTTTAAGTTTAATAAGTTTGACTTTGGTCCCTTAAAGTTTCTCTATCATAACAAATTGGTCCTTCGATTAGTTTTTCACGCTAATTTGGTCAAGTTGGTGACACATGGCAAACTGTGGAGATGCCATGCCAGCCAAAATTGACACCATTAGTGCGAAAAGCTGATGCAAAGGACCAATTTGGTCTAACAAAGACACCCGAAAGGACCAAAGTGAAACTTTTTAAACATAAATGACCAAATTGAAACCTAAAATATAGATAAGGGACCAAAATTACATTTTAGACAAATTTTTTGGGAGAAAATTGAAGTTTTAATGCTTCAATACAAAAATTGCAACATTGTAACTGAAAACTGGATTTTGTTTCTCTTGTTTTAGGATCAATTTTAGTTAATAGTAAATAATTTAACTATATTAACTTGTCATTTTGTAAAAAAAAAAAAAGAAAAAAAAGAACTCTCATCTGTGTACTTGGATTGATGAACGCCAGATATAGCTACTACACTACCACTTCCAGGATGTGGGGCATTTCTTTTATAATCAAAATTTTGTTAAATAGAGTTTAAAGGGTACTCTAACCCAATAAGACAAGAAATTCAGAACCTGGATATTAAGCAGTGAGCTCATCTTCTGCTTTTGTTGCAATGTACCTGAATTTAATATACTTGTTTTTTCACTTGCAGCTATTTCCTTATCATCTGGCTGAGTATATTTGCCGTGTAATGAGAGTATCACCTTTCAGATATTATTGTGATATGATTTTTGAAGTAATGAGAAATGGTAACTTTTACTTGCTTGTTGCAATTCTCACTCTTCATGATGAGACCTGATTAATATTGGCTGCATATAGCTTAGCTTGCAACTGAGTGACTTATTTGTAAAATCATGCCTTCTTAACCAGATTGTTGACTACCAAATGAATAGTATTTGTAAAAATATTTTTCACTGTGGAAGAGTTGGTCATTTACTTTGATCTTGAATTGAAAATTATTTTCGTAATACAGATTGATTTAGTAAGAAGTATAATGTTTACTTATAAAATCTTTTCTATTGGATATAATGTTCTTGGTAAGCCCTTGAAGTGAGGGATATTGTCTCTGAAATGGTAAAACTCCTTCTTCCCCCTGTTCATAGGAAAATGCTACCTTATCTAAATTGTGGGTGCAGACTCATCCTACATGATGAAGTGTGATTAGTAGTGATTATCTATGGTACAGTAGACAGAAAGCCGAATAATGTGTGTAAACTTGGGGATGAAGTCTGTGCACAATATTTATTAAACCTGACGTGGATCTAAAAGCCAATTTGGTCAGAACAACTGTCGTTGAGCATTGGTATTGAGGATTGGTGGTCTTTTTGGGTATGCTCTTGGAAAATTAAATATTTGTGTTAGAAGAAAGATAGTGGAGGGGTGTAAGAAGACCACTACAAGAGGGATGAGTAATTGATGTAAGAAAGAAAATAATCATGGAATTAAGGTGGTGTTCCAGATTCTCGGTAATTTGGCAGTGAATAGTGATGGGATAGGCTACTGAGTGTGGTAGCACTTTAATATCATATTGAAATATAAGGTTTTTATGTAAAGAAGGATGAGTGAGGAAAAGAGACAATAGAGACTGAATAATTTGAAATTGATTTGTGTTAGGGTTAATCTCAATCTCAATCACAACAATCTCAGTGTGATGATCGAGGAGATGGTGATAAAAAAAATTTGGATTCCGAGAGAGTGTTTAAAACCCCTTATTTATATTTATTACTAACAATAGAATTCCTAATTAAATAAGGAAACAGATGATGAAATATAACAAAATATGAAAACCACTCCTAAGAGTTCATTTAAGATACTCTAAGATATTCTGACTCTAATAATATGTTAGAAATTCAGAACTCTTGTTTATTGAATTGTGAATTCTGTTACAATCTTGGGATTAGAGCCTAGCCTCCCTAACCAACCACCAATAATACCAAGAATGACCATTCTCAGCTTGGTGGCTGCTATTTAAAGCTAACTAACTAAACTGTAACTGACATCAGTCAGTTACAGGTAGCATTAGCTGCTGATCTGGCTTCCTGAATCTGCCATGTGTCCTTGCTTCATATACCTGCCTTGCAGGTAGCCTAACAATACTCCCCCCCAAAAGAGCCACCTTGTCCTCACGGTGAAAAGCAGGAAATTGTTGTTTCATGACTGACTTTGCTTCCCAGGTGGCTTCAAAGTCAGGTAAATCCTTTCATTGGATCAATACTTAAGCTGTTCCTGCTGGAGAGTTTCTAACATCCTTCACAGCAATAGGCTCTACCATTAGTTCTAACTCACCAGTCAACATTGGAGGTAAAAGGTTGGGGTTTTACTGCAGAAGAAATAGCCTTCTTTAATAGAGAAACATGAAAGATTGGGTGGACTTTACTCTCAGGTGGTAGATTGAGCTGATAAGCCACTTTACCAACGACTTTAGAAATCTGATATGGACCATAAAATCTAAGGCTTAATTTCTCATTCAACTTCTTAGCCAAAGATTTTAATCTATATGGCTGTAGCTTAAGGTAAACCCAGTCACCTACCTCCAAATTAACATCCCTACGATGCTTATTGGCATGGGTTCTCATCTGGTCTTGAGCCTTAAGTAAATTAATCCTGAGTTGGTCCAGTAAAGAGTCCCTATCTTGAGTCAATCTGTTCACTTCCTCAACCACTGATGGAACAGTCGTGCCTTTCAACAATTGGGGTGGATCTCTGCCATATAAAGCCTTAAAAGGAGTGAGCTTAGCTGAGCTATTGTAATTAGAGTTAAACTAAAACTCTACCCAACTCAAATAAGCTGGTCACTGCTTGGGTTTTTCACGTGTAACACACATTGAATATGTTTCCATCCCTTTATTAACCACCTCAGTCTGCCCATCTGTCTGAGGATGGTAAGCTGAACTAAATTTCAACTTAGTTCCTGCACATTTGAACAATTCTTGCCAGAATTGACCCAAAATTTTTTTGTCCCTGTAAGAAAATATGGTATTGGGAAAACCATGCAATTTCACTATCTCTTTCACAAACAACTCTGCTATATCCTTTGCTGTGAAATGGTGACTAAGGGAAATAAAATAAGCATACTTGGTCAATCTGTCCACTACCACCAAGATTGCATTTTTCCCTTGTGCCTTTGGCAACCCTTCTATGAAATCCATAGAGATGTCAGTCGAAACCTGTGTAGGAATAGGAAGAGGTTGCAATAACCCAGCTGGTGATAAAGCCTGATATTTATTCTGCTGACAAGTCTCACAGGCAGCTACAAATCTCAAAATATCCTGTCTCATGCCCTCCCAATAAACCAAAGCTGCTATCCTTTTAAAGGTCCTGAAAAACCCTGAATGACCTCCAACTACAGAACTGTGATACTCCTGCATAAGAGTGGGCACCTTAGGAGACAGTTTAGAAAGAACTAACTTGCCCTTATACCACAATTTCCTATTCTGCAGAGAATACCCTGGATGTGCAGCCCCATTTACCATTAAATCCTGCATAATTGCTTTCAATTTTGGATCAGCCAAGATTTCAACCTCCCACTCCTCCTCATCAGAATATTTGATCATAGAGATTGCTGCAAATGTCATTCTCCTAGATAAGGCATCAGCTGCCTAATTCTCACATCCTGGTTTATACAGGATATCAAAATCAAACCCCATCAGTTTTGAAGTCCATTTAAACTGATCCTCTCCCATTAACCTTTGATTAGTTAAGAACTTGAGACTTTTTTGATCTGTCAGAATAGTGAATTTTCTGCCCATTAGATAGTGTCTCCATTTCTGTACTGCTAACACTATAGCCATAAGCTCCCTCTTATAGACTGATTTTTTCTGAGCTGTATTTGACAGTCTTTGGCTCAAGAAAGCTGATGGTCTCCCCTGCTGCATAAGCACTGCTCCTAACTCTTTATTAGATGCATCAGTCTCCACAGTAAAAGGTTGAGTAAAATCAGGTATAGTGAGAATAGGGATCTCAGTCATAGCCAATTTTAATTTTCTGATAGCTTCCTCAGCTTCCTCATTCCATTTGAAACTATCTTTTTTCAGCAAATCATACAATGGCCTCCACTTTACCATAATTCTGAATAAACCTTCTATAATAACCTTTGAGGCTCAAAAATCCCCTTAAAGATTTCTCATTCTTAGGAGTGGGCCAACTTCTCATCACCTCTAACTTTTGGGGATCTGCAGCTACCCCTGCTCCTGAAATGATATGCCCAAATAGTCTACCTTGTTTTGCCCAAAACTGCATTTGTTCTTATTAACTAATATCTCATTCTCAGCCAAAAGAGATAGAACAGCTCTCACATGATCCAAATGAGCTTCTATAGTTTTGCTATAAATGAGAATGTAATAAAAAAATACTAATGCAAACTTCCTCAAGTATGGCTTCAATACCTCATTCATTAAAGCTTGAAATGTGGAAGGGGCATTTGTAAGCCCAAAAGACATTACCATAAACTCATAGAGACCTTCATGAGTTCTAAATGCAGTTTTTGTAATATCTTGCTCCCTCATTCTTATTTGGTGGTATCCTGACTTTAGATCCAGCTTAGTGAATACAGCTGCTCCTCCCAATTCATCCAACAATTCATCAATAATAGGTATAGGAAATTTATTGGGAACAGTTATTTTGTTGAGAGCCCTATAATCGACACAAAATCTCCACCCTCCATCTTTTTTCATCACCAAAATAATAGGGCTTGCATAAGGGCTGATGCTAGGCCTAATAATTCCTGAATTCAATATATCTTTAACCCGTTTTTCAATTTCATTTTTCTGGTAATGGGGATACCTATAAGGCCTCACATTAGGAATGTCAGCTCCAGGCCTTAATTCAATCCCATGATCATGTTTTCTTGAAGGAGGAAGACCACTAGGATCCTGAAATACCTCCCTAAATTCTTGCAGTAAGCTTTCCATCCATGTAGGCACCAAACTAGCATCCTGAACAGCTTGTAAGTCCTGACCACACAATACAAAACCTTCTCCACTCCTCAAAGCTTTAATAATGGACCTTATTGATGCCACAGACCTGGTCAGGGCAGGTTCTCCCTTTAATACAATAGATCCTTCATCCAGAGGAATTTTCAAAGTCAACTCTTTGAAATTTGCCTTTATCTCTCCCAAAGAAGCTAGCCATTCCATTCCTAAAACCACATCCACCCCCCTCATTTCAAAAACAAACAAGTCCTGCTGAATTTTCAGGCCTTGTATATGCATTTTAACAGCTCTACACACTCCCTCACATCTAATTTTTCTTCCATCTCCTACCTCCACTGTATAAGGTTTAGTAGTTGTCACTGGTAGCTGCAATGACCTCACTACTGCAGCTGAAATGAAGTTATGGGAGGCCCCACAATCCACCAATGTCATGACTTTACTGCCCTTAATGATTCCCCACAACCTTATTGATCTTTTGGAAGTTAAACCAGCCATGCTATACAATGACAGCTGCATACTTTGAAACTGTTTCTCCTCCTCCTCAGATATCTCCTCTTCCATTTCCTCCTCTTCACCTTGTTCTGCTCCCATTATCAACACTTGGAACTGCTTATTTGGGAACACATGTCCTGGTCCAAGCTTCTCATCACACCTATAACAGAGACCTTTTTCAGCTTTTTCCTGGAATTCAACATCAGACAACCTCCTAAAAGGTCTGCCTCTGTATGATCCAGTAGATTTCACATTGTTTGAATCTACATTAGAAGCTGATTCCTTTGATCTTACTTGAGTAGCTTTAATTCCTAACTACCAAGTGACAGTTGTGGAAGAACTGTAAGATTAATAGGAACTGGTTCAGAATGCGAAATGAAGAAATGAACTTTATTGAAAAATGGAAAATAGCTACTGAATTACAATGTGATCTTCGAGGGAACCACAGCCTACTTCTACTCTCCAAGAGAGCCGAACCTCACTTCCTCTCTACAATTTATAGTTTCCCTCCTTAGTTATTTATAACTAATTAAATCTTAGTTATACTAGCTGCCTCAGCAACTAACATTACTATCTAAACCCCCTGTGATATGTTTCACCCCACCTTGCACCCTTATCAATACCCTCCCCTTCAAGCTGGACCTTGTCCCCAAGGTCCAATTCAGAAAACACAGCTTTTAATTCCTCCAACAGCTCCCAACTGTTCTCATGATGGGGCAATCCTGGCCATTTGATCAACACTTCATGTTGTCCATCAGCATTAATTCTTTTAAAACCCTCTCTGGTTTCATTTGAAGCTCCCATTGCTCATCCATCATTGCTGGTAAAGGTTGGGGAGAACAAGTTGCCTTCACTGATTTCTTAAGTAAAGAAACATGAAAAACTGGGTGAACCTTGCTGTCTGTAGGCAATTCCAATCTGTAAGCCACTTCACCAATTTTCTGAATGACTTTATAAGGCCCATAAAATCTTGGACCAAATTTTTCATTGAGTTTCCTGGCTAATGATTTCATCTTATAGGGCTGTATCTTTAAGAAAACCCAATCTCCCACCTGAAAACTCAATTCCCTTCTATGCTTATTAGCATGCTTTTTCATATGATCTTGAGATTTCAACAAATTAACTCTCAATTCATGTAACAACACATCCCTGTCCTGACATAACTGATTCACTTCCTCCAATTTAGAAGGAATATCATTGCTTCTAATCAGTAATGGAGGTTGCTGTCCATATAGTGCCTGAAAGGGAGACATCTTGACAGAGATATTATAATTGGTATTGAACCAAAACTCAGCCCAAGCCAGCTGAGCAGGCCACTGTCTAGGTCTGGTTCCTGTCATGCACCTCAAATAAGCTTCCAGGCACCTATTTACCACCTCTGTCTGCCCATCTGTTTGTGAGTGATAGGCAGAGCTCATCCTCAGTTTCGTACCTGCCTTCTTGAACAATTCTTTCCAAAAAAGGCTCATGAAGAACCTGTCTATCAGAAATTATAGAACTAGGAAATCCATGCAGTTTCACTATCTCTTGAATGAATCTATCAACCAGTTCCTTAGCTGTATAAGGGTGATACAAGGCTAAGAAATGGCCATATTTGGTCAGCCTATCTACCACTACTAAGATAGTATCCTTGCCTTGTGCTTTTGGCAACCCACCAATAAAATCCATTGATATGTCAGTCTATACCTTATTAGGAATAGGTAATGGCTGCAGTAAACCAGCTGAAGACAGAGTGCTAACCTTGTTCTTCTGACAGATTTCACACTCAGCCACATACTGCCTTTTAGTTTTTTTCATTCCCTGCCAGAAAACCACATTAGCCATCCTTTTATAGGTTCTGAAAAATCCAGAATGCCCCCCTATAGGAGAATCATGTAATTCCTTCAATAATAAAGGAATTTTGGCAGAATTCTGTGGCAACACCAATCTGTCCTTATAATAAAGCTTCCCTCCTTTAATGGCATATCCAGGTTTCATAGCTGTTTTAGTAACAATCCCCTGATAAACTTCATATAACTTCTGATCTGCCTTCAATTCCTCCTCCCAATCACCCCACTCTTCCTCTTGTATCAAAGAAATTGCAGAAAAATGAAATTGCCTTGATAATGCATCAGCAACAACATTTTCTTTTCCAGGTCTGTACTGTATTTCAAAGTTGTATCCAATCAACATTGCAGCCCATTTAAATTGCTCTTCAGTCAACAACTTTTGTTCATTAAGAAACTTCAAGCTTTGCTGGTCAGTTCTAATGATGAACTTCCCTCCCAACAAATAATGTTTCCACTTCTTCACAGCCAATACTACTGCCATTAATTCTCTTTCATATACAGATTTCAGTTGTCCCCTTTCAGACAATGCCTTACTCCAAAAAGCCAAAGGTCTGCCTTCCTGCAACAACACAGCCCCCAAACCTGAACCTGAAGCATCAGTTTCCAGCATAAAAGGTTTAGAAAAATCAGGCATCCTTAATACAGGCAATTCACTCATCACTTTCTTCAGTTTTTCAAATGAATTTACAGCTTCCACAGTCCATTGAAAAGCATCCTTCTTCAACAAAGCATTAAGTGGTTGAGCCCACTTCCCATAATCTTTCACAAATCTTCTGTAACACCCTGTAGGCCTCCGACGTGTTATCATTAATAATATCAGATTAGCGTTTAAAACATAGTTTATAAAACTCAGCGGAAGCACAGAATCGCTTTTCTTGATACATTATGTATGGAATAACCAATATACTAGATACACACACATCAAAACATATATCATGCCCCTGCTGATCCAGTTTCTCATAACAAACTTCATATAGACAGATAACTACAAGACTTAGGCAGATTATCACATGTACAATAGATATATACTCAGGGAAAGTCTCATATCATAAACTCAAATAGTTCTGTACATAACCATATACATCAGTTTCCACACCACTCTATGGTGATACAAAAGAATATCAGCCCATCTCGAGGGTCTACAGAACTATACATCCAAAACAAAACCAAAATAGAGCCTTCAAGCTCTCCATGCCGCTCCTCAGTCAAGCAGCCTAGTCTCTGCTGGGCCTCTTGTCCTGAGACTGATCTTCCCTTCTGGCAAGGTCACTTGAAATCATATAAACCCCACATGGGGTGAGATAACATATCTCAGTAAGCTCAGGGTCCTAGGGAAATCATTCCCACCCTGGCCCACAGATTCACAACACATAAACAGGCAAACACATCAAAACATGGCCCACTGGCCCTCATCATATCATAATAATCATCATATTCTCAACACATGACAGGTGGCAGAGCTCCTCAATGCCTGGCGGAGCTCCTCAACGCCCTGACGGAGCTCCTCAACGTCAATACCTGCCAAGATATGGCAGAGCTCCTCAATGCCATGGGCGGAGCTCCTCAACTCCCTGAATACACGGCAGAGCTCCTCAATGCCGGTATTCATCTATTGGCCAACAGATATATCTCAATCACAACACATATATCACATGGAGATACATACATCTCAATACAAGCAATGCCACAGCCAATGCATGCATCATGAATCATGACCAACACTCCCTAGGAGTGTGGTGTGCAACCAAAATGGGAATTCATCCCCCAGAAACACTGAACTTACCTGGTAAGGTCTCAGTCTGCAGTTCCTTCCCAGGTCTGTGGCTCTCGCCGCCAGCAGTCTCACAATCAAGGCCTAATCAAGGCACATACTAATCTCATATCAAAGTAAGCCCTCAGGCATACAATTCATAGAACATATTATATCAGAATTCCCCTATCCTAGGGTTTAGTCAAACTCAGCCCACACCAGGCTGTTCACAGACCATTCAAGGTCTCTCAAGACTGAAAGCCACACCTCTGAGTCATTCAGACTCAATGCACATTCATACATGGCATAGCTTCCTTCAGCCTTAACCTCAATTATCACTGGAACGGACTGAATTCCACTCAAAGTCTCGTCCAACTAGCCACTTGGGCTCAACACAACACAATCAAGGCTCTAGCCTATCAGAGAACCATCAACAAGTGACTCTACACAAGTCACACAGGCATATACAGAGTCAAAATTCAAAGTCAGCAGAATCAAAAACTGAAAGCTAATCCTTCATCTATACCTCGCTCTAAACAAGTTTCTCTACAAAACCTTGGGCTAATTCTAGCCCCAGCTCATATGGGTCACTATTCACAGGAACCCCCAAAACTCAAAATCAATTGGAGAAACTTGAGTTTCTTACCTCAATGGCGACTTGAAAGACCTCAGGACAGCTTCCTCGAGCTTTGGTGTCCTTTATACGCCGTGGGTCCTCGCCAATCTCAAGTTCTCTGAGTGTTTCCTCTGAGAAAAACACTCCTCACTCAAAGGGGTTTTTCAAGAGCAGAAATTGAAGGATTCAAGCTTCCATAAGTTCCTCTCACACTCAAAGGTCTAAGGGAGGTGT
>PYAF01004505.1:7391-34092 GCA_007407185.1 Glycine tomentella | reverse complement strand
AGGAGTATGAAACTGAGTAAGGATTTCAGCACAAAACTTTTGATAAATGGAAAATAAATCAGAACGACTTTTCATTAAATAAACCCAAGTACAACGGGAAAAATCATCAATAAAGGTAACAAAATACTGAAAACCAAGAACAGACACTGTTCGACTCGGACCCCAAATATCTGAATGGACAAGAGCAAAAGGAGCATCAACTTGTTTATTGACTTGATTTGCGAAGGAGGAGCGTGCTTCCCTTGCTGACAGGACTGACAAGGACTGAAGACTGGAAAGAAAAGGAACCATGCGCTGAAGCTTGGAAAGACTCGAATGACCCATGTGACTATGGAGTAGCTCTGGTGACTCTGAGAGAGAACAAGCAACAGGAAATCGTGACTCAGCCAAGTAATAGAGACCCCGTGACTCATGTCCCATGCCAATCGTCCTCCCCGTACCCGGATCCTGCATAGACACAGACTTTTTAATGAAAGTAACAAGGCAAGAAAGGGAACGGATTAGTTGGCTAACAGATATCAAATTAAATGGGACGCCAGGGATAAAATAAACAGAAGTCAAGGTAAGGGAAGGAGTGAGACGTGCTTGGCCAATACCACGAACCATGGCCTTGGTGCCATCAGCAAGAATAATAAAAGGTAAGTTAGGAGAAAGAGTAAGAGAAGAAAAAAGATTTCTATTACCACACAGGTGATTAGTGGCCCCAGAGTCAATAATCCAAGGTCCAAGTGAAGATTGTAAAAGACAAGCAACATGATTACCAGGATCCAAGGTTGGGCCAATACGAGGAACGGGGGATGAAGGATGCATCTTCCGGAAGAGAGCTTGGAGAGTCTTTCTTCCACGACGACGCGACTTGGACAGAGATGGTCGCCGGACGGAGACGATCCTTCCTGGGTGGTTTTCGGATGAAGACTCGCCGGAAAAAGAATTCCGGTGGCTGAGACGGTGATCCGAACGGTGGGAGACGATCAGGAACAAGCCGGAAAGGACACACGGCAGTCAAGGACTCGCCGGAAGGAGGCACGGCGGATGAGTGCTCGCCGGAAGGAAGCACGGCGGACGAGGGCTTGCTGGAAGGACGCACGGCAAGGAAGGAGATAACACCTAAGCAGTGGGCTTAGGGTTTTGCAGAAGCGAAGGCCCAAAATAAAGAGCTCTGGTACCAACTTGAGATTGGAGAATTGTGTGTCTTATATGATCACACAGGGAGTGATTTATATTAAACTGTACAGAAACCATGATGCAATATACATGATGTGGGACTTGGGTTATTCCCAATACACCCCCTCACGCCCAGCACTTTAGGGCTTGGTGCGTGGATAATATGGTGAGTGGCCCGTTAATGGATCTGGAATAGGCTTTGATACCATCTTAGAATGTGGGTTTAGACTTAACTTAACCCCAAAAGCTAGCTCATAGGGTGAGGATTGTTCTCCACTTATATACTTTGACTTGGCACTATCTCTAGCCGATGTGGGACTTGGGTTATTCCCAATAGTATCTAATTGCAACTTGTCTAAGCATAGAGCTGATGTTTTTCATGATCCTACTTTATGCAGGTCAGTAGTGGGTGCATTGCAGTATGCAACACTTACTAGACCAGAGATTAGCTTTGTTGTCAACAAAGTTTGTCAGTATATGGCTGCACCTCTTGATTCTTATTGGGCAGTGGTTAAGAGAATCTTAAGGTACCTTAAGGGTACTATTTTTCATGGGCTTTTGTTTCAGTCTACTTGCATCACTCAGCCATTGTCTCTTCATGCTTTTTGTGATGTTGATTGGGCATCTAATGTGGATGATAGGCGCTCTACCTCTGGTTCTGCTATATTTCTTGGTCCAAATTTGATTTCCTGGTGGTCCCGCAAGCAGAAAGTCACAGCCAGATCCAGCACTGAAGCTGAGTATCGAAGCTTAGCTAAAACCTCTACAGAACTCACTTGGATTCATGCTCTTCTAACTGAATTGCATGTTTCTTTCACAACTCCTGCTTTGTTCTGTGACAACCAAAGTCTGTGTGCATTGCTCATAACCCAGTTTTTCACAGTCGCACAAAGCATATTGTTTCTTTGTCCAGGAGAAAGTTCTGGCTAAACAGCTTTCAGTTATGCACATTCCAGCTCTAGATCAATGGGCTGATGTGCTAACCAAGGCCCTGTTCTCAGGAAGATTTGAGTTTCTTAGGAGCAAACTCAATGTGAAGAGTGTTTCTTCTGAGAACTCTTCCCCTTGAGTTTGAGGGGGGATATTAGAGTATGTATTTAACAATGTAAAAACTGTATTGCAATATGTCTTGTAAGTGCTGGTTAGCTTTTGCTAACAGCACCTCTCTATGTGTATATGTGTAACCCTTTGCTATCTACACCTCTGTATATTAGGAAGTTAGTTAGTTCTGTTCAGAGGTTTATTTATACCTCCCTTGTAACTTACCTTAACTAACTTTTCCTATACTGAATAATATCAGAGTTCATTTCTGTTCTATGTTATCTCTCTTACTTTTCTAAAACTTTCCCACGAGTCTCACACTGGTCTTTTCTCCCTCCGTCTTAAGGCATTCCTAGTGTACCTTTCTACTCTTTTCATGGGTGAACAGTACCCATTGCCACTATGGGCCTTCATTGGCTGCCACCGAGCGATGTTTATTTGGCGGAACCACACGACTGGAACCATCTTTTGTTTCTGTTAGGTTTACTACATTTGTAACAAGCTTGGTTCATGACATATATGCTTCATCTTGAGGGAGAGTGTCAAATATATGATTTTATGTTTTAATTTCAACAAATTAGTATGGGATTATGCCCATTATTAATCATTATTTTGTTTCCTTATTTTGTAAGCCTCATTCGTTATAAATAAGAATATTTCGTGTGGTCTGATACACACAACAATAAATAATTCTTACATATTCAAATGCTCAAGTCAATTCTAGAAGAGGTAGGTGAGAGTGAAGGGTTTGGTCTATACCTAAACGTGTGGAATGCATGGGGAAAAAGCCTTTAACAATTACTACAAATCATGGGCCACATGGCAAGGTAGTTACAATCATGTAGAACTCGTGAAGAGGTAACTCGGCTAATCGTCCGATCACTTGTCAGCTAGGATTTGTGGTTGAGAGGCTTTCCAAGAATTAGCTAAATGAATGTCACAACTATAGTGTGATCTCAAGAACCACCTTCCATGGTCAACATATAAAGCGGTGAAATGGTGCAAATATGAGGTCAATCCAAAACAATTTCCTTCAAGCCGGTATCATCTTGCTGGCTAGTGGTGCCAAGTTAAAGCTCAAGAGTACCTGGACTTGCAACAATTAGTTAATCGATGTTTTTCCATCTCTTTTGGTCAGGCTCTATAAGAGTATACTTTACTCCTTGTGTTTTTTACTCTTTCTGTTGTATTCTGGATCCTCACTATAGTTAGGAGTGAGTTCTCTTTCTGTTGTATGTTAACTAACTCAAGTTTGTTAGAGTTAGTTAACAATTAGCATAACTGTCTATATAAACTGTCTTGTAACAACTTTTGAGTTGGGTTGAATAATACTAGATTTCTCAATCTCAGTTTTATCTTCTTTGTTCTTTTCTCTCAACTCCATTATGGTATCAGATTTCTTCTCCTATTGTTGGAGGCTGCAAGTTAACCAAGCTTGACTCTTCAGATTTCTCTAATCCTACCTTATACAGGTCAATAGTTGGGGCTTTGCAGTATGCTACTATTACAAGACCTGGGATTTGTTTCTCTGTTAACAAGGTCTGCTAGTTCATGTCCAAGCCTTCTGAATCTTAGAATGTGGATTTGGACCTAACTCAACTCCAAAAGCTAGCTCATAGGGTGAGGGTTGTCCCCCACTTATATACTGTATCTTGGCATTATCTCTAACCGATGTGGGACTTAGGTTTTTCCAATACACCTCCTCATGCCCAACACTTTTGGGCTTGGTGTGTGGATAATATGGTGGGTGACCTGTTAATGGATCTAGGATAGGCTCTGATACCATCTTAGAATGTGGATTTGGACCTAACTCAACCCCAAAAGCTTGCTCATAGGGTGAGGGTTGTCTCCCACTTATATACTTTATCTTGACACTATCTCTAGCCGATGTGGGACTTAGGTTTTCCCAATACTGAACAGCACTGGCTGGCTGCTAAGCGTATTCTGAGGTATCTCAAGGGTAGGGATTACGTTTTCAGGCAGCTTCTCTTCAATGTCCCTTTCCTCTTCATGCTTGCTGTGATGCTGATTGGAACTCTGATCCTGATGGCAGGAGGTCCACCTCTGGTGCTGCTATTTTTCTTGGACCTATCTCATTTCTTGGTTGTCCAAGAAACAGTCTGTGGTGGCCAGATCCAGCATTGAGGCAGAATACAAAAGCATGGCTCGTATTGCAGCAGAGGTCACTTGGATTCAGTCCTTTCTGTCTGAACTTCAAGTTGTTCACTCTACACCTCTCATTCTCTGTGATAACACCAGCACTGCTCATTAGCTAACAATCCTGTTTTACACTCTAGAACCAAGCATATGGAGCTGGACTTGTTTTTTGTCCAAGAGAAAGTTTTGAACAAGAAGCTTGATGTTGTTCATGTTCCTGCTATGGATCAGATTGCAGATGTTCTGACCAAAGCTTTGACTCCTTCCTTTATTTCTTTTAGGTCCTAGCTAAAGTGGTTGAAAGACCTTCTTCCAACCCCTCTTGAGCTTGTGGGGGAGTATAAGAGTATACTTTACTCCTTGTGTTTTTTTATTCTTTCTGTTGTATTCTGTATCCTCAGTATAGTTAGTAGTGAGTTCTCTTTCTATTGTATGTTAACTAACTCAAGTTTGTTATAGTTAGTTGACAGTTAGCATGACTATCTATATAAACTGTCTTGTAACAACTTTTCAGTTGGTTTGAATAATACAAGATTTCTCAATCTCAGTTTTCTCTTCTCTATTCTTTTCTCTCAACTCCATTAGGCTCCATTCGAACAAGTGTCATGATGTGATTGGTGAATGCTCACCTACTTGGCTGATTACACCGGGCTCAAAAAGGAACCATGATTTAAAATTTAAATGTGTCTAGTGACGTCGGATGACGTCATATAAAGTTTGAGCACGAAAGTGATTCCACTTTCGTTGTTTATGATTATCTTCGGTGAGTTTCTTTGATTTTTCTAGCAAGCTTTTAGGCAATGCCAACACATTGTCGATGATTTTTTGTAGTTTTCACCTGCACAATTTGGTCCATTTCATTTGTTTTTCTTCAATTTTTCCCTTGTTCGTTTTTCTTCTAATATGGGCCGAAAGACTATGTGGTTGGAAGACACAGCAGTGGCTGGGGACAACATGCTGCCTTTGTCAGCTGTATGGGACAAGGGAGTAATTAGGCTTAGAAGCCCAACATGCTAACTTATCCACTTCCAGTAAACTACCCCCAAAAGTCTTTGGGAAATGTTCATGGTCAAGATAGGGGTAAACTTGATCCTAGAGCTCTTAAGTGTGTGTTTGTTGGCTACTCCTATACTCAAAAAGGGTACAAGTGTTTCAATCCTACTTCCAAGAAAGTCTGTGTGTCTTGGGATGTCACCTTTCATGAGGATCAATATTATTTCAATAATCTTTATCTTTAGGGGGAGAGTCTTTGGGAAGATATGGAGAATAACTTTGGTACACTTTTCCTTCCCACTCCTGAGTTAAATTCCTTTGATGATGTTACACAAAAACCTGAGCAAGAAACATTAGCCCAAAATGAATCCAACAAGGATGCACCCACCAGACTTGAAAAAGATACAAGATTTGGGAAGAATTTGGTTTACACAAGAAGATCAAAGGCCATTTCTGAATCAACACACGACCAAGTGAGCAATCCAACTCCTGTAGATCAGGTAACTAACTCTGATTTTCCAGTTTTGAATGATAATCTTTTAGCTTCTCCAAATGAAACGGAAATTTTAGAATATAATGATGACCTCTATCTTCCCATTGCCTTTAGAAAAGGAACCAGAACATGTACAAAAAAGCCTCTCTATCCTCTCTCTAATTACATCTCATTTCATAAATTTTCTCCAACCCATAAAACCTTTCTTGCAAACCTAAACTCTATCTCAATTCCCACTAATGTTTTTGAGGCATTATCTGATAAAAATTGGAAGCAGCCCATGGATACAGAAATGGAGGCATTGCAGAGGAACAAAACATGGGAGTTGGTTTCTTTGCCAATAGGAAAGAAACCCGTGGGTTGCAAGTGCGTGTATACAGTAAAATATAGGGCAGATGGGTCAATTAAGAGGTACAAGGCGAGATTGGTCGCTAAGGGTTTCACACAAACCTATGGGTAAATTACTTGAAGACTTTTGCTCCTGTTACAAAGATGAATATAGTTCGAGTAATATTATCTCTTGCTGCAAATAATGGCTGGGAATTACAGCAGTTTGTGTAAAGAATGCTTTCTTGCATGGGGGAGCTTGAGGAGGAAATCTATATGGAGGTTTCACCTGGATATGAAGGTGCTGCCAATTCTGTTTGCCAATTAAAAATGGCTTTATATGGGTTGAAACAATCCCCTCGGGCATGGTTTGGGAGATTCACTAAGGTCATGACAGCCTTAGGATACAAACAAAGCGAAGGAGACCACACTTTATTCATCAAACACTTGAGCTCAAGGGGAGTGACTGTATTGTTAGTATATGTGGATGATATCATTGTTACTAATGATGATTGAAAGGAACAAAGACTCTTAAGTCAACATCTAGCAAAGGAGTTTGAGATGAAAACTCTTGGGAGGCTGGAATACTTTTGGGAATTGAGGTGTTCCTCTCTAAGGAAGGTATTTTCATATCCCAACAGAAATATGTCAAGATTTGCTGAAGGAGACAGGTATGACAGCTTGTAAACCTCTAAGTACTCCCATGGATTCAAACCTTAAATTGGGTAGTGAAGATGACAGTGCAGAAGTGGATAATGAGATGTATCAACGTCTAGTTGGAAATTCATTTACTTGTCTCACACAAGGCCTGATATTACTTTTTTTGTTAGTTTGGTGAGCCAATTTATGCACTGTCCAAGAGAAGCCTACTTACAAGCTACCTATAGAATTCTCCATTACCTTAAGGGGACACCAGGAAGAGGAATTTTGTACAAATGAAATGGGAATACAATACTTGAAGCTTATACGGATGCTGAATATGTAGGATCAATAACTCATAGGAGATCCACTTTCGGGTACCTTTCAAGGAGGAAACTTGGAGAAGTAGAAAACAAGATGTTGTAGCGTGATCTAGTGCTGAAGCTTAATTTTGGGCTATGGCACAAGGTATTTGTGAATTGCTTTGGTTAAAATTCATCTTAGAATACTTGAAGATTAAATGGGAGGGACCTATGAAGCTCTACTGTGATAATAAGTCAGCAATCAGCATAGCCCATAATCTTGTACAACATGATCAAACAAAACACATTGAAGTGGATAGACATTTTATCAAGGAAAATTTGGATAGTGGTTTGATTTGACTCTATATGTGCCTTCACAAGGTCAACCCAAAAAGGAATATTCAAAATAGCTTTGCCTCTCTTACTCTCTTAACAGATAATTTTTCAACTTTCTTCTCCTTTTGCATGCTATCGGTCTTGGGACGCTTATGTCTTGGTTGCACTTGTTGATTAATATCTCTTATGCTCAACACAATTACATATTTCTTTTGCTCATAAGAAAATATTAGTTATATATTATTTTTTTTATAAATGTCATACATGTAAATTTTTGAATATTTTTTCTAAGTCATGATTTCTTTTTTATATTGGCCCCCGTTATATAAGAATCCTGGCTCAGCCCCTGCCGGAAACAAAAAATCGGTTGATCACTATAATTATTTGGAAATCCCAATAAACTAGGAACAAGAACTAAAACTAAGTAATTGACTTCACCTCCTTATATAATCATAGCGTGCTTTATATCTCATGATTTTTGGGATATTTTTCCCCTTGGTTGTTCAATTGACTTGATTAATTTTTATATTTATGGTGGTGGTTCAGTTTCCATGCTTGAAGGTTTTGTTTCCAACAGGGAGCAGTCTTATGAAGATCCTATTGAAGAGTAATGAATTTATTTCAGTCTGTTTCCATCCTTTTTCTTTTCAGACGTTGTTTCCATAAAGCGAGACCATAAGTAACATTCTATTGTTTTCATCTAGGTTATTATATGCAGTTTTTGTTGTTTCAAATGAAAATGCATCTGTTGCTGAATTGGCAGCAACCCTACAGGCTGACTTGTCACAACTGCAGGCTGCTGCGTCTTTTGTATGTCGATTGGGATGGGCGACAAAAGTAATTGATCCAGCATCTATTCTTCAAGATACAAAGATACCTGGGTCTCCTAAAAGTGCTGTCAGTGATGAAGATGCTTCTATTGCTAGTCATGGTTTTGATAATATGCTTATTGATAATGATAACAATCAAGGTGATGCTTTTGGTCCTCATTCTTCCTATACCCGTGTTGCTTTCATAGTTGATGCTACTATAACATCATATCTTATGATGGGTTCTGTTTCACCAGGTATATACCTTTCTCATTTCCTAAAGCTTAAGTTCATTTACTAAATTTTTTTGAAAATTATGTTTTTTTATTGTTATTGTAAAGTCTGATATGCTGACATGTTAGAATGTGTTTGGAGTAAGTGGTGCTAGTTAAAAAAAAAAAAAAACATATTTGAATTAATTATTTTTACAATTGTGTGTCACTTTTGTTGGTAGGTGTTATAAAAGTAATTTAAGGCTTAAATATGTTTTTCATACTTGTAATATACCTCTTTTTTAGATTGCTACCTATTAATTTTTTTTGTTTCGATTTTGCTAACTGACCTTTCCAGATTTTTGCCTTTGGTATCTGCCATTAGTCCGAGACCATTAAGTGACGACATGGCAGACAAATTGCCATGTTATCAGTGCCACATCATGCTAGGTTTTCTTAGTTGTAATCCTTTATTTTTCCACATCATTTAACTTTGCGACAGTTTTTGTTCATTAATAGTGACGGTTAAACCGTCGCTGTTTAATATTATTTTTAATTAAAATATAATAAAATAAATGTAATTAAAAGAATAAAGTTCTTCGTCCACCTCTGCCTATAGTTGTGCTTCTCACTTTCCACCCACTGCTATGGCAACCACACTGCACCTCCCTTACCGTCCACAAGATCCTATAACAACCACCACCCGTTTCCAATACTCTTTCCTTCACCATCAATCCTTGCATATTTCCCCTCAGCAACACCGCCACCTCTCTCCTACCACTGCAATTGAACAACTGAACCCCACCTCCCCCTTTGCAACTCAAACCGGCAAAAAGCCACACCCAAATCCCAACAACCTAAATATACCACGCCCCACACCAGATTGACAAATTGCAACGCCAACACCAAACAAAAAGCAATAAGTGGGAAAGGACCTGATGTATGTCTAAGCTCATTAGACATTGATTTCCCCAATTTACCTTGCAATGAAACCCATTCTTCAAGAATCTTTCAAGAACACAAGCTGTCCCCACTTTCACATGCAGCCATGGCTGGAAGGAAGCTTTAATGTGCAGCAATGGAAGATGAAAGAAGGTGAGAGATGAAAATGGAAGACACCATGGAGAAACTCTCCAATAAGTCTAAGAAGAATCATCACAATAACATTGAGAAACCATTGATAAGACCTAAGAAGTTCTTGCACAAGAACAAGAGAGAAACTCTCACAAAAAAATTTCAGATTTGTACTAAGATGACAAAAGTGACTATATTCAGTTTTGGGCAGCCATATATAGCCACGAAAATTACAAACTAAATGCACATGAAATGAAGCTTGTAATGCAAACTTAATGAAGCCCAATGCAAGCTAACGAAGCTTGAGGTGCAAGCTTCTCCTAAGGTGACTCTTGGCTGATCCAACACGTGCCAAGGTGCAGTTTTTAAGCTTTTAAGTGCAGCTCACAAGCTTACATAGGTGTTATGAAATTCACACACAAGCGCACCTACATTTCTTTACACAATTGCCCCTAAAGGTCTTTTTATTGCAACTACTTTTGCTACTAGCAAGTGCTGGAATTAAATTGAACTTAAGACATCAAAATTCAGCCCTTGTTATTCTTGAGTTGGTGTGCTTCTTCATGCTTGTCCAAGTTAGCTTTGATGTGATCTTGAAGGGCTTGAGTTTTAGCTCTTGTCATGGATCCTCTGAAACTAACCAAAGAAAGTTCTTCAAGTTCTCCCTCAAGACCTTTATCTTGTAATGGACCCCCATCATCCCTCTTTCTTGAAAGAAACTTGAACTCAAGTTTGTTTCCTCACTTGTACCTTATGGTGATGTTGTTTATTACCCTACAATCCGTGCACATTCTCCATGTTCCCTCCTTATTAGGTACAAGAATAATTGACATGGTCTATTAGGGAGTGAACAACCAAGAATCAAATCAATTTGGTGCTCTATGCCTCTTAAAAGAGGCAAGCCATTAGGAACTTCTTTTGGAAAAACATCTTCATATTCCTCCAAAAGAGATTGCATAGTTTTGGGCAATTTTTCTCCTTCATTTTCAACATGTAAACAGAGAGAGCCAGGAATCATATAATAAAGAGGTTGTTTGGCTAATAACACTTTCTTGATTTCCTTTTCACTCAAGAACAAACTCTCTTTAATCTCATGAATTTTTTTGCTCTCATTTTCTTTTTCTTTTCTTTTCTTCTCACTAGTTTTTCTCTTTGTTAGCTTACTATTGTTGTCTTTTTTTTTGTGCAGTATTATTTTCAAGTGCAGTAATTTTTTTCAGCTCTTGAATTCTCTTTTCTTTCATCCTCACTTGATCTTCACACACTTGTCTAGGAGTCAAAGGCCTCAAAATAATTTTCTTGCCTAAGTGCTCAAACTCAAAAGTGTTCTCCATACCAATGTGTATAACTTTTCTATCATATTGCCAAGGCCTTCCAAGAAGTATATGTCCAACCTCCATAGGTACAATATCATAAAGAACTTCAACATTATAAGAATTAATAGAAAAAGGAATGAGCACCTGAGAATTTACCACCACTTCTCCACTCTCACTAAGTCATTGTAACTTGTATGGCTTTGGATACTTTGTGGTTGGCAAGTATAATTTTTCAACAAGCCTTGTACTAACCACATTGGTGTAGTTGTCTCCATAAATGATAAGTGAGCGTACTTTGTCTTCAACTAAGCACCTTATGTGAAAAATATTTTCTCTTTGAGTGTCTTCTTTTTTTAGGCAAAAATTGTTCAACATTCTCCTTACCATCAAGAGATCACCTTCCTCGGCCTCCACTAGTGTAAGCTCTTATTCTTCTTCACTTGAAGAACTATTTGAGTCACTTGAAGACTCACTCTTTATGCCTCCATCCTCAAGCAAAATCACTGTTCTCTTGTTGGGACATTGTGAAGCAATGTGACCCTTACCAAGACACTTAAAACACTTGTTGATATTGCTTGATCTTGTTGGAGTTGGATCACTAATTTTTTTGCTTGAGCTCTTCACCTTTTCTTCTTTATTTTTCACTTGAGAAACCTTCCTTTTAGGCTTGTCTTTCCAGTTGGAAGTTGCAGCCCCATTGGAGAATTTGGAAGCTTTTCACCTTTTTAGTTGTTGCTCCACCCTTTGAGCTTTGTGGACTAGCTCTTCAATTGTGGCATAAGAATGTAGCTCCATCACATCTTGAATTTCTCTATTCAAGCCATGAAGGAACCTAGCCATGGTTGCCTCTTGACCCTCCACAATTTCAGCCCTCATCATCATCAATTTCATCTCCTTATAGTAGTCATGAACACTCTTGTAGCCTTGGAATAGTCTTTGGAGCTTGTTGTGAACTTCTCTTGCATAATAAGTGGGAAAGAGAAAAACGACGACAATGAAATGTTGCGGATCGTGGTTGGCTTTCATAGAGGAGGGGTTAGCTTGGATGAAGGTGGTGTTCAGGGTAGTGGGGTCGCCGGAGAAGGGAAAGAAGAGAAGAGGGGAAGAAGGAAGGGAAAAAAGGAAAAAGGGGTGGGGACAATTTTTTAAAATTAAGAAAAAGGTAATGAGATGACAACAAAGCAAACCCAGCATGATGGGACACTGATTACAGGTATGAAAAACATATTTATTGTATGGGCTGTTGCTAGGCCTAATGACCCATGTAGATAACAGTTTGGTAACCTGCTTCTCAATATCATTTTTCTGCAGATGGGAATAACGATATGGTCTAACATTTATTGGATCCACCCCGACCTTTATTGGAATCTGTGATCCACATCCATGTACGGTGGTAGTCCTGTTGGTTTAGAAAAAGCCTGAGTAAATTCCTCCAATAATTTCTGCAGCATTCTGTCTTGTTCCACCGGTAGTTCCTTATACCCCCTTGGCCCTTTCTCCACTATCCACAACATAGTCATAGCCTCTACTTCATCCTCTGCTAGTCTCATCAAGGTTCTGGCAGATATCATGGACTTCACCAAGCTGGGATCTCCTTGTATGTGGATGTTCTGAACTTCATGCACAAAAGTCATGCTCAAAGTCCTCCAATTTACTTTCACTTCCCCAAGGGTAGCCAGCCAAGCCACTCCCAATATCACGTCAACTCCTCCTAAATCAAACAGAAAAAATTATTCTGTCATTGTGTAAGTGTCCCATGTGCACCCTTAAGTCCTTGCAGCACCCTCTAGTTAGCTTTCTACTACCATCTCCCAATGTCACTCGATAAGGGTTCAACTAATAGCCCCAAACTTTGGACCAACTGGCTGGAGATGAAGTTGTGGCTGGCTCCACTATCGATGAGGATCATTACTTTTCTGTCCTGAACCATTCCTTGCAGTTTCATAGTTTAAGGTTGGGTCTGTCCTCCTGCTAAGCACAAGGAAAGATCCATCCATTGGCATGACACCGCCGGTTCCTGTTCTTCTGCGCCATTTTCCTCATACCCATCCTCTTGTCCATATTTATTATCTCTCCTGTCTCATTAACCTGCTCATCCTCACCTAGCAGAATGACTCTCAAATTCTTCTCTGGGCATCGATGTCCTGGCCCATAAGCGGACCTGCAACGATAACATTTCTCTTCATCCCTTTCACATATTCTGGATAAGGAAGGTTCCGTGTACCTCAGCTTCTTTGCCAAGAATTCACATGTTCACCTGGTCTTGCTGTCGAAGACATGGCAGTGTTTCTGTTTCCTCCTTGTGCAGTTTGGCCCATCCCATTGGAAGATTGAGAACCATTGTTACCTCCTGCGGGGCCTGCTCGTGACACAATTCCACCACCTCCTTGATATCGAAAATTAGCATTATTTTGATTCAGTGAACCACCATAAGAGCATGTCTCCTTCATTGCTTCCTCAACGTCATGGGCTACCTCCATAGCATGAGTCAAGTCTTTGGGATCATGGGGATAGACCTGTCCTCTAATGTCTTTTTGCAGTCCCACCAAGAAATATCCCATCACTTGATCCTCCGATATAGGTGAGATGCTTGAGCCACCAAGAGTTCAAATTCTTTGACATAATCATCCACGCTTGAAACTTGCCTTATCACCAAGAAATATCCCATCACTTGATCCTCCTTTAATTTGATTCATATTTGGCATATTGTCTTTGATGTAGACAATGTCGCATTTCAGCTCTGCCAATTCCGCTCCTTGCTCGTTGGTCATCTTCTCCAGTGCACCCACTCGATTCTCCATTGTCAATTGGATCCGGCAGGTCAGACCAATTTGTTGGGAATCTTACTCTAACAATGATGATTATCACACACACAGAACCGGTGCAGTAGGAAAATCAGAGTCAAAGAGTAAGAAGTGAGAAAAGATTGAGAGAATTAAATAGAACAGGGAAGAACAAATGTACTCAAGTGTACCCAAAGGAGCACTCTCCTTTCACACTGGATAATCCCAGTCGTATATCCAAGTTTTTACAAAAGATAGTCCCACCTCAGTATTTAGAGGCCTATTTAATATAGAGAACCCCCACACTAACAGATAGCCAACCAAGTATACTGACTGCCCCTTTTTAAAACTAATTTCCCTTTTTATTCTTCCTTCTATAATCTTCTATAATACACTTGTAATTGTTTGGGAAATTGATTCTCATGCCTAACAGCTTGCAAAAGAGGATCATACTGACGTGAAACATGGCTTCTAAATTAATGGGATTACAATTGTTATTTGCTAAGATTACTGATTAGTGATTAATAAATCTGTGTTTTAGTTCTCTTTTAAAGCTGTAAAATTTTCTTTTTGGTTTATCTGTTGTGAGCATGTTTGTCTTCTATCTTCTGTGTCTGAGAATTTATTCGTATGTCTATGTCTACAGTCTAACCAAAACTTTTCTTCCTGCGGAACTTTGTCAGGCCTTAAATCTCATGCTGTTACACTCTATGAAGCGGGTAAATTGGGTCATGCCAGTATTGCTGATCTTTGCAAGGATCTTAGCACTCTGGAAGGTGCCAAATTTGAGGGAGAACTGCAGGAATTTGCAAATCATGCATTTAGCTTGCGTTGTGTATTAGAATGTCTACAATCAGGTGGAGTTGCTTCTGATGCAAAAGTGGGTGAAGATAAGATGGATTCGGTTACTGTAAGCAATGATGAGCCTAGTTCTCCAATATCTGAAATCTCTCTGACTGACAAATCAGGAGAATCTGGTATTACAGAAGCTGGGATGAATAATTATGATATATTAAGTTCAGATTTAGAGAAGTTAGTAGAGGCTCCTGCTTCCACTGAAGCTGCTCCTAGTAATATGGCTGGTGGAACCTGTTCTATTCCTTTTGAAGGTGATGGTAGTCATGTACAGGAAGCCAATGAAGATGGAAATCTCCAGAATGATGAGAAACTAATGGTTGAAGAGTTGGATGTTGGAACTGAAATGTTAAAAAGAAAAAAGAAATATCGTGTAGACATTCTCCGCTGTGAAAGCTTGGCTTCTCTTGCACCAGCAACCCTTGATCGATTGTTTGTTCGTGATTATGATGCAGTTGTGTCCATAGTGCCTCTTCCTTATTCATCAGTTCTTCCTGGATCCACAGGTCTGGTTCATTTTGGTCCCCCCTCATATTCTTTTATGACTCCTTGGATGAAATTGGTATTGTATTCAACTGTAGCTAGTGGGCCTCTGTCAGTTGTTCTGATGAAAGGACAGTGTCTGCGCTTGCTTCCTGCTCCATTGGCTGGTTGTGAGAAAGCTCTAATATGGTCTTGGGATGGTTCCACAGTAGGAGGGTTGGGAGGGAAGCATGAAGGAAATTTAGTAAAGGGAAGTATACTCCTACATTGTTTAAATTCACTTCTTAAACATTCAGCTGTGCTGGTGCAGCCTCTAAGTAGGTTTGACCTTGATGAATCTAGTAAGGTGATTACAGTGGATATCCCTTTGCCCTTAAAGAATTCTGATGGATCAATTATCTCTGTTGGAAAAGAGTTAGGATTATGTGAAGGGGAAAGTTCAAAACTGAAGTCTCTCCTGACTGATTTGGCAAACAAGATGGAACTGTGGACGGTTGGGTACATTCGCCTACTGAAATTATATAATGGACGAGAATCAAACCAGTTCTCACCTGAAGAGAAGTATGAATGGGTTCCATTGAGTATTGAATTTGGGATGCCACTATTCAGTCCAAAGGTGTGTAGTAATATATGTCAAAGGGTTGTTTCTTCTGAGTTACTTCAATCTGGCTCATTTGAAGAACACCATCATGCAATGCAAAGCTTAAGGAAAAACTTGTGTGACATTTGTGCTGAGTACCAAGCAACAGGTCCTGCTGCAAAGGTTCTTTACCAGAAGGAGAAAGCTAAGGAATCCTCACGACAACTTATGAATTATGCTAGTGGAAGGTGGAATCCGCTCATGGAACCTTCTTCTCCAATTTCAGGGGCCTCAAGTGAACATCAAAGGTTAAAACTTGCTAATCGACAACGCTGCCGAACTGAAGTTTTAAGCTTTGATGGCAGCATTCTTAGGTTTGTTAACTTCTAAACATTTAATTCTTGAAGATTGCTGAATTTTCTTAACAGATTAATGAATGGATTCTTCTAGCGTATTTAGACAAACATAAAATCAGTTACTTTATCATAAATAATCACCTAGCTTCTTCTGTAATCTAATCCAATGATTGTAAACATCTTTTGTGTTACATTGTAAATTAAAGAGTACAAAATTTACAACTATGGTGGTGGGGCAATGAAGGTGAATAGATTATCTTAGAAAGTTAGATGTTTTTTGGTAGCATATCATACATTGTGACGGTACAGGGGCTGACTAGATACAGTTTAATCCCCTAACTTGTTCTTGTAATTCTTAAGATTGTATTAGAGCATTTTTCAACCCATCTCCCATCAAAATCCTAAATCTGCTGTCCCACTGCTCAATGACAAATCCTTCATCATTGCTTGTCAATGCTAGTGATGAGTCTACCTTTATATGACCCTTTCTGATGGGTTTTCAATGTAGATAAACTTTCCGGCAACAGCAAATTTCAGATCTGGTCTGGTAATCACTGGATCAGAATTGCCTGCTCTTGACACCAAACTCAGTTTTGCTGCTGTCCTCTCCATGTCCTACTGCTTTTTGGTACTTATCTTGGCCCTTTCAAATTGTTGGTCCCATGATTTTTGTGTATATTGTTGGTCCCATTCCATGCGTTACTCTCATTTTTGTTAACTTTTCTTTGACTCAGCATAATTAGAGATGTTTCCAGTGTCCTGGGTTTCTTTGAGGCTGTTCCTGTATATTCTGCTGCCTAAAATCTCATTATAATTGTTCCGGGGTAAATATTCATTTCACTTATAAAGCAATGTCGACTCGGGGGCAACTATTCTAGGATAAATATCTCCTTATCGCCTAAGGGTCACCCTAAGTCGGAAATCTGAATAAGAACCGACTTAAGGTGTGTAACCCATAAGACAACATAGCCGACATCACCACTGAACCTAAGAGAGTAGGGACCCCAACACAAACAAACACTAGTAGTAGTCTGACCCTTGGCAAAGGAGGACCTTGCTAATCACTATAAATACACAATTTGTAACTGAATACAACTAACACACTCATTTCATACTGAATCATAGAGATACTCTTTCTCAAACTGTCCCAATCTCCTTACTCATTCGAATCTCATTCTCTGTACCCTGTGACCTACACCATAACAATAACCTTTCAGTGGTTTGATGTTCCATTGGTATCCATTAATAAACCTGGTATAATTCCTTCCATCTGTTCATTATAGCTAATTTTGGTTTTGTAATCATTCAAATTCTCAGAAACTATATACTTTTGGATGGTGCATGCAGATCTTATGCATTAACTCCTGTTTATGAAGCTGCTACAAGGCCCATTGAAGAAGCTACTCAGGCCAACACAAAAAAAGGTGAAACAGATGAGAGTGATAGTAAAGAAGTAATCCTTCCTGGCGTAAATCTTATTTTTGACGGTTCTGAGTTGCGTCCGTTTGATATAGGTGCCTGCCTCCAGGCACGTCAACCTATTTCCTTAATAGCAGAGGCAGCAGCTGGCTCAGCTTCTTTAGCAATCAAATAGTTCTGCAGTTAACATAGGTTACACCACTTCGGAGTGCATGAATGGTAATGCTAGCGAGTCATGTGCCAATGTTATTGCTACTGTTTGGTTTGTTACCATCTTCGAAATTCTTCTTTCTTCTTTGCCCTTATAGTTGGGCTCTGATTGAAGGTAAGTTTCACATTTTCCCTGTTGTAACACTGTTTTAGTTGTTAAAAACTACCAACCTTGTCGTAGTACCACCAACAACCTCTTAAGTCTTTGAAACAAAAATGTATAATATGATTCCCTAACATATTTCCAGAACTTGCAAAGAAAATTTGTTTCTAAGGAATTTCTTTCTATTTGCTCTGCATTTTCTACAATTTAATCCTAATCATTTAATTGTTTGTGCCAATTTCATGCTTTTAAATTAGATTGTACAATCTTTTAATAAATGCAGGTTGCATTTGTTTTGGGTTTTGCTAGATCAAGAAATTCACGTCAATTAGAGCCAAAGACCGAAGAACTGAGTAATCGTTATTAATCAAGTTCATAGATGTACAACAATATTCTTTTTACATGCTTGCAGAAAAACGGACATTGAGCCACCGTAATTCATAAAAAAAAAAATTTAAAAATTACGTATCACATTGTCCATAGGCTCATCGCTATGCGAAGGTAAGGAGAAGGGATGTTATATGCAACTTTATCCTTGCATATGCAAAGAGGCTGTTTTCGGATTTGAACTCATGATCAACAAGTCACTAAACTACAACTTTATTGTTGTATTATGGCTCGATCTCAACCACCGTCTTTCATATTGGAGAAAAATATGGCCTACAAAACATCATTATTGCGTTTTGTTTTTTAAAATGTGAATTAAGGAAAAATATTGAGCCTGATTAATCTTTTTGTGAAACATTTGTTGCAGATAAGAACTATTGCTTGCCTTGACCGAGAACGTCAAGATCATTCAAAGATTAAAATTAGAACGACCAACCAAGTGTTGGAGATCCTTTTATTTTCCTATACCTTTTAGCAACCCAAATTGATTCTCCTAAGAGACACATTGAATATCAAGTTGGTCATTTTATAAATTAAAAAATGAGGCTAGTCCTCAATGTTTATAGTTTCTTGTTACTTTTGACACTACCTAAAGTAGACTGATACTAGAATGTTTTGTAGAGCGTACACATAAATTTCACTAATTAGAATTAGAATACCTACTAAAAGAAAGAACAACATTTGCTTTTCAAGAGATTTGGAAGTTGTTACTGGGAAGGAGAATTTGCTTTTCAAGAGAGATGGGTTTCCAAGTTACTTCATGAAACACTTGTAGGTGAAAAGATGCAGAGATTGAGATTTGAAAAAAGTAAAGAGAAATCTATAAAAGTGGTATTCATAAATTACAAGATAAACTATCAAGGGGGTTTATTTCAGTTGGTTAAGCAGGGTGTGTGATTATTGTAAATCTCCAAGTTTCGTGTTCAACTCCTACGAATAAAAAAAATCTAAAAAAAATAAATAAATTGAAAGATAAAATGAGTTTGAATTGGATTGATTGTGTTGTTCAAAATCAAGTCCAAGGACTATTCAACTAGAAACTAGATACTCTCTACTCATTGACTATCATGGTTGGAAAGATAAGTCAAGGAAGATTCATCACAAAGGAAAACTTCCTTGATAAGAATTAATTTGAGTTAAACCAAGAGCCAAGAGGCTAAGCTCTCAATTCAAGTAAATGTTTAATTTTATTCAATCAAAAGTTCTTCAAAACTAGCAATGTCTGAGTACTTATAGAGTTATGTCTTTAATAAAACCTAAAAATGCATAGTTTGGGGCTCTTCAATTCATGGAGTGCTTTCTAGAATTTCATGCTTTTTGGATAGTCCTCTATCATCCCCTCCTTCTTGAAAAGAATCCATCCTCAGATTTGCATTCAAAAACACTTGACAAGTGTTAGGCTTTTTATACCACGGCAAGCGTACCGTTGTATCGTTGTAAGTTTCAAATTTATAAAGATCGTCTCCACAGGGACTTGAGCTTACTCAGTTAATCCAACTAAAATCAAACAGTTGAATAGATATGTACAAGTAGGTCGAATGATATTTCAGTTTGTTAATGCAGGTAAAGTAAATTAACTAAACTTAACGAAAATGAAAATATATTTATGAGAAAGCGGGATTGGATTTCATCATTCTTAACATCCTACATTCAATTAATATTTACCATGTATAAATCACCGTCTATTCTTATTGATGCACACTAGGTTACCTTGAATCGATTCCTCGCATCCAAGTTCTAAGGATATTTTACCGAATATCGATTCCTCGCATATTTAAGTAAATTACCCCAGCGTTAAGAACTATAATCGCGTGCTTTTATGCAATCGAAACATTATGCCCTATTCCTAGCAACGTAACGTAATGAGTAATTTCATTCAGTTCAAACCCTAAGATTACTTCCCAGTCTCACTTCGGATTTAAGCTCGTGATACTAGTGATCAAGTAGGATCAAGCATTAAGCGCGGAATGAAACTACCAATAAGAAATAGAACAACTCATGCATGAATATTAAAAGAAGTATAGGGTTAAGAAGATTACATCCAACTTCTAAGAAGCTAGCCCAGCATGGAGAGAACCTCCTCTCGGAAGAAGCTGCTGAACGTTCCCATCCTCGCTTCTCTCCGGCAGAGCTTTCTCGCTAAACCTCACTTCTTTCACTTTCTTAACCTACTTAAACCTACTATATAAGCACCTAAAGCCTAAGAACAAAGCTAAGGAGGAAAAGGGAGGAAGAGCTCCCAAAAATTGATGAGAAACCTCTCCAAACTGTGGCATATTTATAGATTTTGGGCACCAGCATGCTTTGGTCGCCCAGGCCACCAATTTCTTCATGTTTTGGTCGCCTGGGCCAGCTAATGGCGGTTCCTGGGGACTTATGCTCGCCCAGGCGAGTGAAATACGCATGAATTGGTCGCCCAGGCGAGTTAAAAGCTTAGTCATGAAGGAATTGTTGGGCCTTGGTGCTTCTGGGCCTGATTTGCTTGTGGAACTTCCCCTGCTTGATATGTATACCTTCCTTTCTTGCTTTGATCTTCCGGAAGCCTCGGAAATCCACAGAATCTATCAAATACACAACATGATTTGGATTAATCTTCCGAAACACTTTAAACACAAGTATAAGGTGTTTCTTAACTAGGTTTAGGGAAATTTCTAAGATAATTGAAATAAATCAAAAGATAAGTGCCAATATTTTATACACGAAATCGACTGAAATGTGGCACTTATCAACAAGTCAATCGTGTAGGCATTGTCATTAATCATCTCAAGGATCTTGAAAGGACCATCACCCTTAGGTTGGAGTTCATCTTGAAAGAACTCAGAATATCCTTTCTCACTTTCAGAAGGCTTTTGAAAACAATGAAAAATTCGTAGAGTATTGTGTTGTAATTTTCAAAAGATCCAAAAGCTATTTATAACAGATTGTTGAAACTGAATGTAATTGATTAAATCGCCAATGTAATCAATTAAAACCACTAATGTAATCGATTAAAAACAAATTCAATTGACTAAAATGTTCTTCAGCTTTCTGGAAAAGATATATGAGAAAAGTAATCGATTAAACCGTCATGTAATCGATTAATACAAAAAGTCTTGCTTTCCAAAACGTGCCAAGTAATTGATTACCACAAATTATAATTGAATATCACAGGAAGACATTTCTATGACTTTGTGAAGTGTAATCAATTACTATTCTTCTGTAATCGATTAAAGTTTTTTTAATGTTTCTGGAAAAGATTCATGAGCAATGTAATCGATTAATTCACTATGTAATCAATTATCACAGGAAGTTTGTAACGACTCACCTCGTCGCTACGATATCACTAACTCTAATCGTGTAATTTCAAATTTTAATGAAGACTCCATTAATTTGGTTATGAAAATGAGAGTAATTAAATTTTTTTTCGATAGTACACTCATCAGACATTGCACAACTACGTAACTAATTACATATATATAAATATATTAAACCATTGCATATCATTCACATGTCAGAACTTAATTTAGTTTTTTTTACATGTATTCACACTTGGAATTTACATGCCTAAACAAAAAGGAATCAAGGAACCAACTAAAACAAAACAAAGAGTTGATAACAAAATACAACTCTTTCCCAAAAATTGAATTCCAACGTACGTCGGTGGCTCCAACAAAAAGGATCTCCCTCTAAGGTCACCTACTGCTGCTCATATGCTCCCGCGAACAAAGGTTCACGATCATTGTAACAACCCGCCTCGTCGCTACTGTATCATCAACTCTTACCGCACAAGATTTAACTTTTAATGAAAACTTCATTAAATTGATTACATTTTTAATGAATAGTGTTCACTTCAAACACTATGAAGCTACATCCAGTTCTTCCACTCAACACTAGAGTAGAGTTCCACTATTGCAAAAAAATATTCTTACAAGCAATTACAAGCCTCTCTTTATCAACCCTAGATAAAGTTCAGAAGTCTAAAACACTATTAGACCCTTAGGGACCAAAACCCACACTGAGAACACTACTTAACTGTCCTTAGAGAAACATTATCTCTAAACATGTAAGAAACCCATTTACAATAGACTAATTTTTACAAAAATCAAATAACAGTTTTACACCTTCAAAGAATAAGGAAAGATATCACCTGATAATCCAAGAACTCATGCAAATGAATGATTCAACAGGTTGAATGACATATTACAAACTCAATGCATTCCTTTCCTTATGCTTTGATGAACAATGATGCTTCACTTCTTTGAATCTAAAAACCCATAAGAATTTGTGAAGCCCAGATGCCTTTTGAAACTCAGAAAGTCACTAATGAAAGCTTGTTAATGTTTGTGAATGCTCAGATTTCAAAATTCTCAAGTCTTCAAAACACAAAGCAGTGAATTCTATTTATAACAGCTTTCTAACTGAAAATAATCGATTAAACACGCTCCTGTAATCGATTATTTCGCATATGTAATCGATTAATTCAAGAATGTAATCGATTAAAGTGTTCCTGATGTGTTCTGAGTTTAGGCTATGAACAATATAATCGATTATCACGTGAAGTAATCGATTAAGCCAGACAGACATGTTTTTCTAAATGCATTGATTAATCGATTACTGACTATGGTAATCGATAAGACAGTCAGGCACATATTTTCAAATGAACTATATAATCGATTAAAACAATATGTAATCGATTACCTCAGTAGAACATGTTTACCATAGGCACGGATGTAATCGATTACGACCATCTGTAATCGATTAAGACAGACAATATGATTTTCCTATTTTGGCCTATGTAGTCGATTAATTCGATATGTAATCGATTACTATGTTCTTGATTTGTTTTCTAAAAGGCACGAAGAACAAAATAATCGATTCCAATACTTATGTAATCGATTAATGCAATAAAGATTCATTTTTCCAAAAACCTTGCTTGTTAAATGCCTTTCTAGTTAATTGCTTTTTGTTTAGTCCTTTAATCTAACAATCCTAGATGAATGATTCATGCATGTTATGCTCAATTGGATTATCAGATCATAAATTTTCTTTTACTTTAATCAAATTGGTCTTCAAGCTTTCTTGAAACTTTTATCCTTGAGCATGTTGAAAGCACAAAACACTTAAGCCTTGATTCCTTGCTTATTTGTACATGGATTCACTTGAATCAACAATCTCCCCCTTTTTGGCTTTAAACATGCAAAATCTTCAATTTGATTAAGCACAGATACTTGGAGATAAATTTGAAAAGTCATTGTTGAACATCAAGCTTTATAAACCTGTAAAACTTTCAATACCTTGCCAAGAAACAAGTGTTAAAGCACATGTAACTCATGAATTATTCAATTAAGTACTATACCAATTGATTGATTTAATTTTACATAATTACTCCCCCTAAATTCCAGCACTCATTCAAATTAAAATTTTGGCCAAAACTGAACCATAAAACAGGGGCAAACAGAGTGATTTTAAACTCAGTCCCCCTTAATCAATTCTCCCCATATTTGGCTTGTTAAAAGTAAAAAATAAGGTAGGCACAACGGATATAAAACTGGAAAGCATAATTCATTACTATGAATGCATATGGGGTCGTACAATATTGAATTAAAAAAACTTAAAGAAGACAGAACATAACATAGTTTAACCAGAAAATTTAACAAACATAAAACTAAATCTAAACAATCCTAGAACTCAGCAGAGGCTTGATCATTCATGTTAACCTCAATTGAGTCAAGCCTTTCCCTAATTTCTTCTAAGGCTTCATGGGTTTCAGCCTTGAAGTCTTCTTGAAGCTTCAGCATGAAGTCCATCCTTTGAATCATCAATGATTCAAAATCTGTGAAGACAGGCTGTGCAGACTGTTGTTGTTGCTGTGGTTGCTATTGTTCTTCATCAGAATCAACCACCATTTCTCCTTGTTCTCCAGCCATCTGATTTGCCATCACCCAACCATTGGGTGTCTTTGTCATACCCATCTTGGTCAAGTGCTTCTCCTTAATTTGGCTGTTGTAGGAGTTTGTGTTGTCTACACCTTCATTTTCAACATCAATGTTGAAATAATCAATCAGCCTAGACACAAACACTGGGTAGGGGAATGGGTAATTGACCAACCTTTTTGATTTCAGCATTATTTCTTCAAAAATAAGGGCCCAGCTCATATGAATGTGATGCTTCAGCCCATACACCAACTGAAGATCCTCATCAGTTGCTTGGGCATGATTTGTAGCCCTTGGAGTGATGATGTATGTGATCAAATAGTGCAGCAACCTATCCTCAGCAGTCATAGGTCCTGTGCTAAGTCTGGTCCTTTTGCCTCATGTGAGGATCATGAAGCATGCTTCTGTAGGTGTCCATCTTGCTATACCCCTCTGGATCCTCATCAAATCTACGGGCTCCCTCACAGACTACCCCGGCTACTGTTTCCCATATATCAGGAGTAATGTGCATGGTTACTCCCTTAACCTTTGACCTCATGTCACCCTGCATTGAGCCCTTCAAGCAGGTGTAAAATACCTTAACAAGATTAGGGTAGAAAGTACCCTTCATTTCTAAGAATCTCCTAAGGCTTTGGGACTCTAAATAGGCTAGAAACTAGAATCCTTGCCTAATAAACCAGTCAAGCTCAATGTATTTAGGGGTGGCCACTGGTTTTGTGGCATTGAACTACAAATAGTTCAGTTTATCAGCCTCGGATGAAAACCACAGGTCTAACCTATTGGTTGGCTGAGGTGTAGGGGGATTTGAGGAGGACTCACCAACTTTCCTCTTTGTGGTTCTAGTTCTCTTGGGTGTGGGATTTGACATAGTTAGAATGGAAGTTTTGGACACAGTTTAGACACAGAGAATATGCAGAAAATGCAGAGAGATAGAAGAGAATAGGTGCAGATTGTCTAAGGCATGTAATCACGTATTTATAGGCACAAATCAGTCACTTAACATCCATAATTTCAAAAATATAGCTGTTGGTAACAGTTTAATGACATTGGGTTGGTTGTTAAACGGATTGGGCAGTTAGATTTTCCATTAAAACCTGTCAGATTACATACAACATCATGAATAATCGATTATTTCATAGTGTAATCGATTATTCCAGAGCAATTAGGCTCCTTTAAAACACATGGTAATCGATTAATTTCATAAGTAACGATTATTTCATTCTTGACTTGAGGTTGAAGATGACCAGTAATCGATTCTTTCTCAAATTAATCGATTATTTCAGAGTTTGCATCAATCATACAAGTATCAGGGTCATAAGTAATCGATTATCCCGTGTGGTAATCGATTATCACAGAGTGACTATTATGTATGATATGAACAGTAATCGATTACAAAACTTATGTAATCGATTATCACAGTGAGTCATGCTTTTAGATTTAGAATTTTGAACAATGTAATCGATTATCCCGATGTGTAATCGATTATTCCAGAGGTAAGTGATTTTTGAAATGTGAAGAATAATTGATTACCATTCGTGTGTAATCTATTACATGAGTACTAATTTCGTTCCAAACTTGATTTTTAATGATTTTAATCGATTAACCCGTGGTGTAATCGATTACAACAGAGAATACATCAGATGCAAAGCATTTTAGCAGCTTTTTGACAATGATCCAAACACTTATTCATTATGTGGCATATAGGCTTTCAATCATCACATAAAACACATACAAACAGACTAAATAATGTTGCTTTTATCTAGGATCCCTAGCATGTTTCTAAGAGTATAAAATCTATCTCTAGATAATGGTTTTGTGAATATATCAGCTAGTTGATGATTGGTGTCAATGAATTCTACCTTTATGTTACCTTTTTGAACCTGATCTTTGAGGAAATGATGTCTTATCTCAATATGTTTTGTTCTTGAATGCATTATTGGGTTCTTTGATATGTTGATAGCACTTGTGTTGTCACATAGCAGAGGAATAACATTTAGTTCCAGTCCATAATCAAGTATTTGCTGTTTAAGTCATAGGCTTTGTGCACAACAACTTCCAACTGAAATGTATTTAGCTTCAGCAGTGGATAATGCCACACAGGATTGCTTCTTGCAATGCCATGAGATTAATGAGCTTCCTAGCAAATGACAAGTGCCACTTGTGCTTTTTCTATCAAATTTGTAACCTGCAAAATCAGAGTCAGAGTAACCAATAATATTTAAAGAAGCACCTTTTGGATACCAAAGACCAACTCTTGGTGTAGCTTTGAGATATTTCAGAATTCTCTTGACAGCAGTTAGGTGTGATTCTTTAGGATTAGCTTGATATCTAGCACACAAACAAACACTGAGCATTATATCAGGTCTACTAGCTATCAAATATAACAATGATCCAATCAGTCCTCTGTACTTTGACTCATCAACTTTCTTCCTATTTTCATCTGAATCAAGATATGTTGATGTAGCCATAAGAGTTTCAGCATCCTTGCTATTCTCCATTTCAAATTTCTTGATAATTTCAAGATAGTATTTAGATTGGTTAAGAAAGGTTTCATTCTTCATTTGCTTTACTTGAAGTCCAAGGAAGAATGTAAGTTCACCCATCATTGACATTTCAAATTCTTTCTGCATAGCTGATGAAAAATCCTTGCATAACTTGTGGTTAGTAGAACCAAATATAATATCATCCACATAAATTTGAACCAATAAGAAATCATTTCCAAGCCTTTTGATAAACAAGGTTTTATCAAC
>PYAF01004504.1:85128-101601 GCA_007407185.1 Glycine tomentella | reverse complement strand
TCCTTTTACTAAGCTTGTCAAAAGTTCTTCCTAAGGTTGCTAGGTTTCTCACGAAATTTCTTCAAGGTGATGGGTTTGCTTTTCTTACTTGATTCAAGCTTTAAAAGAGAAAGATGAAATGAAATGAAGATGGTTTAGGGAGAGAGTGGTCACGTGAATGAGCTAGGAGGGATGGCTTGGAATGGTTTGCACTTAGGTCTCCCTTCCCCCTTTATATAGTGGTTTAGGATTCACTTTATGGAAAAATATCTCCTACATCATAATAACTTACCTTTCCACTTGTCCACCCCTTTACAAGTGTCCCTACACTTGTCCAAATCATAAAGGCTCTTAATTCTCCACCATCCAAGTGTCCAAGCTCTTGAAGTTTTTCCATTTCTCTTGCATTTTTGTGAAGTAGCTTGTTCTTGAGTTTATCCCAGACTTATTTTAATAAAATTCTAATTCTGGATTCGTTAACCGTTGGATCTCTTTAAAATTTTAAAGGTACACTACTATCTCACATATGTAACTTTTGACCGTTGGGATTGTTGAAATAATGTCTAGATCTGTACACGTACAAGATGGAAGAGTGTAGAGAAATCTTGGCTTGATTTTTATGTTACCTTGCATCCATGCCATACAAGTGTCTTGCCACTTGTTTTCATCCTATGGCTTATCTTTCAAGTGGCTGAATTCAAGAAGCTTATTCCTCATTCTCCATGCTTTTCCACGTGAATGACAAGCTCAAAGGGAGGAATACAAATTTTTCTTCCTTTCATGCTACATGTGGTTATTTTTTATGATGAATAAAAATCTAGTTTCAATATGGTATTTTCTTAAAAAGAAATCCAATTTAATTTGAATTCTTTTATCTAAAGAAAATTTTGAATATTAGAATTTTAGATGTTCCTAAGAATTTATTCCAATGATAGTTTAAATTAATCCCAAGCAGTCTTATATAGGGCAATACATAAACCTTTTATTCTAGACTACATCTTTATCTTATTTTTGATTGGTCTATACTTCTTCTGACCATCAAAATTACTAAACCATTTTATTAAATAGGTCTATTCATCCTATAATTAAGAGAAAATTCTATAGATTTTATGTACCATTTTTGCATATTTTTCTGATGCTTGAGCTTTCTTGAATACAGCTTCAAAGTTTTCATCTTCCAAAATTTGTAGAAATTTTATTCTAGATTTTTGTGTCACAAAATATGTTGGTACTTAGTCAGCTAAGTGTATTTTATAATTTCATCAAGTTTCTACAAAATTTCTAAAGTTATTTGAGCATTTTTGGCCTAGGGGCATTTTGGTAATCATGCCATTCAACCTAGGCGTATTTTGGTTATTTTCAAAATGTCCAAGGGCATTTTCGAAATTTTCAAATTAAGGATTTTCTAGTAATTTCTACATCATGGAAAGAGGGATATAGTTATTTTTCTTTAAACATACTTGTATCCAAATACACATCAGAAATCAAAACATACCCACTAGTTGGGGTCTCAACCATAAGCTCATCATTCAAAGAAGATATAAAAAGTTTAAGTTTCTCTGTTCATGAATAAAATATAACGAATAGGTCACACCGGAGTCGAATAGCACAAGTATCATAATACCATATTTTCCTTGGTAATGAGGAGAGTACCTCACCAACTCTTGGCTGTATACTCATCCATAATCATAATTCCTTGCTTACGCTCTAAGAATTCCATCACTTTCTTATTTCTAACATTCTCAGGAAAATATTTCTCCAAAAATGCCCTCTTAAAGGTTTCCCAAGTCAAAATTTGTCCTTTAACCTCAAAGCTTGGAAAACATCAGCTATTGTACAGTCATTCTTACTAGTCATCACTCCTTACACGCACCAAGTGAAAAACATACACCCAACACAGAATATAATTCTACACCCACTTAATCAATATAGAGAGTTGATACCTAGAAAATCACCTATCATTCACTTATTTGTATTTTTGGCTGCTTGCCATAATGCTTCTTTGCCATTCATAAATTATCCAGGTGGCCAGTCTGCTAATGTTGCGGACTTGGCAAGTATACCGGTCGTACAAGTAATAAAGTGATAAAGAAAAGATCGTTCCCACGAGGATTGTTGACCAATTAAACTATAAATCGTATCTCAAGGTTGGATGACAAAAAAAAATAGTGGAGAGAAATAGATGTGGTGTGTACGAAGTGAATTAAAATCTAAATATAAACATAAAGCATTATGAATAAAATAGACAATGGTTACACCAAACATAAACTAATGTAGCTAGGGAATCCACACTCCATGCTCTTAACATTCTTACATAGATTGTTTGCAACATTCATCTATACTAGCTACCCAATCATGCATCCTCATTCAATGTTAGTTAAGCCCTAATTCCTTAGTGATATTAACCCTTTAACCCTTTTCAATACCCTAATCCCTTAGTAGCATTTATTAGGTTAAGCATTAAGTGATGCACTAGAAGATTGCAAGCATACATCCCTATCCCTAGGTGATGGACAACAAGTCACCACACTTAGTTCCAAGACTAAAGCCCCAATATTCCTATTGTGAACCCTAGCTCTAAGCTCTCAACTAGGTTGATCAAGTCTAGAGAAGAGAAGGAAACATTCATGCAAAGTGTAATGAAATAACATAGCATTCAATGAACATTAACATTCAATCCATTCCAAATGGAAGTTACATAGAACATTTACCCTAAATACAAAAGGAAACTAGCCAAACCTAACATGGATGGCCTTGGTACAACAAAAAGAAGCATGTTGCTGATATACAAAGATGAAGAGGAAGGGAAGAGGGAAGAACCCTCTTCCCCTCAACCCAAGCCCTAGCTCAGCTCCCAAGCTTTCTCAAACCCTTTTCCAAGTGATTTTCGTGCTCCAGAAGTGTGTCTTCAATGCTGAGGTTGAAATATGAAATATTTATAAGGGGAGGGTGAAAACCCACTTCTGCCCCTTAACAGCTTCAAAATTCTGCAACTGTCGAGATCTCACGCCTGGGGCGCCAAAATCCAGAGACTAACTGCCTTTGTCTTTAAATCTCACGCCGGGGGCGCCAAACCTTCTGCTCTGCATAATTCCTTAGCTTATTCACCTGCTAATCATTCAATCTTGACCAAAATACCTCATTAAAGCATATAAGTTACATTCACACCAAATGGAAGCTATTTATCATATGAATTGATGCATTTAACGATCTAATTAAGCTTGGAAAGCATCATGTGCTAGGCACGTATCAGCTAACTTATGAATATGCGTTGAAACTTATGGTATAACAGACATCAGGAATACAAACATATTATGACAGCATCCTCAAATCTCCATAATCCATTAATAAAATACCGATCACCTTATGGAAAAATATTTTTATCATAACATCATACGTACCACAAGTAAGGTTAAACCACCATACCTTATTCAAGTAAGATCATTACCAACTTAGTCATGACCATAGAATATCCTCAAGCAACAGAAAATCATATTAGTAATTTAACTAATAATCCACAATTTATGTTTCAAATAATTTCCAATCCTTTTAAACTTTCATAAGAAAATATTTAAACCTAGCGTGAATCTTAATTCTCCTTTCTCCTACCACCTCACTACTTAATCCTCAAAATTGAATCCCTCTAGTATTTGAACCATTTATCTACATACCATTCATTCTCTACTTCTAAAAATGAATGCAAAATAGTCCCATAATAAAATATGACAAAACATCCCAAATGTCATCAAAACCATTTTCCAAAGATCATCAAATGTAACTCCATCATCACTAATATTCCAACTTATAGATCATTACCTATCTTATGGTTTAAATCAACATGTTCTCATCATACAATAACCATCAAATGACATGAATCTTAAACCTAAATGATAACCATAAATCTGCCCAATTTATCAATCTGCCCAATTAAGCATATAAATTAATCCAAATAATTTCTTAACTAGAGATTGAAGCCTAGCTTGCTTCTTCTACTACTCTATCTTGGTAATACTGTACATAGTATACCAAAATATTATCTGGTTTTTCCATCCCATAATATATATAATAGTCCTTCTTGCGATAAAATTTCCTTTTTGTGGTTCAAGATATAACCATGACCTCATGCTCCTTTATTCCAAAAAGCGTATTACAGAAAACACAGTCCACGGTTCAAAATACACAGAACATATTGCAGAGAAACACAACAAACACATAACACACAGTCCTAAGGAACAAACATGCTCTGATACCACTATTGTAATGCCTCAACTCACAATCTTGTTATTATTGATTTTTAATGAAAATTCTTTTCAACTTACTTAAGAGCACCCAGTTGAATATAACAAAATTTTGCCAATAACTGATACTCCAAGAAAATTTCATCACTGATTAATATTTATAAACCTGAAGTAACATATAATAAGAGTACAAATTGACACTGGTTCTATTACATAGTACAACTAATTCAAAACATTATGTAACAAAAGAATACATCTTCAAACATATTATCTTCGAACAAAATCCTCTTCTTGTAAACAGCTAGTGGTCTCTGCTATTCATCTTCTCGCCCGAATAAAATCGAGGTCATAGCAGGTGTCAACAACAGACACAAAATACAGGGTAAGTTTATGATAAACATAATTTAAGCAACAGAATATATTCAATATGCAGATATTCATAACAACATCCTCAAAGATGCATGATTCTCTTAGACTCTTATCATGTTGCATGATTCTCTTAAACTCTTATCATGTGCATAATTCTCTTAAACTCTTATCATGTGGTACCAACAGTCAAGATAGCCATATCCCAGTGGCACAGAACTGAAAGATCAGTCAGGGTACCACAGTGTTGCAACGGGATTCTCACACACACTTCATGTCATCCTCATGGGTGGCATGATTTCCCCACTGTCGAGTCACCCCCAGCTTAGACTTCTCTTGTCTGAACACTCGAACTCAATTCCTGTAGCTATCTGACACACCTCCTCTTTGAGGCAACTCTTATACACACCTCCTCTCTGAGGCAACTCTTATGCACATGAGACACATGAAACTGATTCATTTAATGCATAACTATTTTCATTTTATCAACTCATATTTATTTTCAACATTAGTCTTCAATCACTGGCTCATATACTTTACTCAGAAATTCAACATAAATCAAGTACAAAACTCAGCTTGATACTCATGTACAGAAACTCAACATATCATTCATGTACAGAGATTCATAGAACACTTCAGCAAGTATAAAACTTCATTAAGGCACTCAATCATATAATTATAATTTAAATCCAACAATTACTTAGATACCAGTCATACTTCACAGAACTTCAAACACTTATTCAAACACAAGTAACACTTAAACTATCTTTATCATAAAACTTCCCCATACATACCTTATAACTTCTTATGAAGCTTGTCTATCTCTTCCTAATGGTACTAGCTTCTACACATGATTCTTCAAGGAAGTGGGGTCTCTTTATGCTTTGAAAATGAAAGGATGAAAGTGAAATGAATGACAGGTTTCACGTGGAATAGGTGGAAGAATGGAGTCTTGAATGTGACTTCCACTTAAGGCCTTCCTCCCTTTATATAGAGTTTGGAAAATAATAAAATATTCAAGGACATTTCTACCCTTTCTAGCTAGTTACTCCCATTTGGTTTCATTAGAACTTAGTTTCACCTCATTCCATTTCATTCTAACTAAGCTCATAATCGTTTTCCTAAATATCTTTTATCCTTTATAAAAATCTTCTAAGCCATGATGACTGTCTTCCAAGTGTCCCTCCACTTGGCAAGTTTATGAATCTTCTTCATTATTCTACCTATTTCACGTGGCCAACAAGGAGAAATAAGAGAAGATTTTTCTTCTCTTCATGCCATACTTGCACACATGTATTTCAAGATTATGATAGCTTCTTATTCCTTCATCATTGGTGGCTTACAAGTGGCTAGGTATTTCTTAAGCCTTCATGATTGTATCTTATCATTTTAATTCATGAATCTTAAGATATTTTTCTACTTATCATGTTTTCATTTTCTTAAAAAGAAGAAAATTATGTGGTTCTCCTTGTGTCCACATGTCACCTTTTATGAAGAAGAAGAATTCAATTCCAACATGACTTCACACATGACATTCCTTAAGAGGAAGTAAAGTTCAATTTGAATTTTTCTACCAAAGAAGCAAAGTTCAATTCGAACTCTTCTACCTAAGGATAGTATTAAATAATAGAACTCTAGACTTTTCTAGAAACTGACTTCAATTATAGTATAAATTGCTCATAAGCAGTCTATACAGAGTGCTATACAGATCTTACATACAAGACTGCTCTTATCTTAATTCTGATTGGTCCATTCTGCTTCTAACCATCAAAATTACTAAACCATCTTATTGAATAAGTCTATTCATCCTACAATTAAGAGAAAATTCCACAGATTCTATTTATCATTTTTCCATATTTTTCTGATGCTTGAATTGTCCTTGATGAATTTTCAAAGTTATGATCGTATAAAATTCATAGAAATTCTATTCTGAAAGTTTCTATCACTAAAAGTATTTTGGTAATCTGTCATCCAAGGGCACTTTGTAATTTCATCAAGCTTTCACAAAATATCAAAGGGTGTCTTGGTAATTTTAGCCTCAAGGGTACTATGGTAATTTGACACTTATCCTAGGGGTATGAGTGTAATTTTCAATATAAAATATCTCAACAAAATATCTTAGGGTATTTGTGTAATTTTGGCTCAAGGGTATTTTTGTAATTTCCATTTTAAAATATCTAATCAAAAATATCCAAGGGCATTATCGTCATTTTCACCTTAAGGGAATTTCTGTAATTTTTGTTTCAAAGGAAGGGTAATATGGTCATTTCTCTTCAAACATTTTTGTAATATCTCTAATTAATATTTCACCCAAATAATTTAAATATAGACCAATCAAATCTCACATAACCTAACACTCACATCAACAGTTGCATAAGAATAATTCATAAAATATATATTTGCAGTTTTTGAAATTTCAGGGTGGTACACTCTCCATCCACACTACCATTTGGACTACTCCTTCTTTGAGTCTTCTTTTGTAACTCCTCAAATCTTGCATTCATTTTGGCTTGCAAGTCTTCCATTTGTTTTGTTATGGCTTCCATCAACCTAGAGGTCCTAGGTGATAAATCCTCATCTCCTATTGAGCTCATCCTTCAAAGTATATAAGAAAATTATCACCATTCTCTAAGTGTTTACCACTCTTACTCGTGTTTGCACACTTTGTAGGCTTTTTCTATAATGTTCTCTCTTGCCTTTTTCCACTCTTGGTCCTCTCTATAGTTCTTAAGCAAAAACTTCTAATCAAATCAAGCTTCTTTACTATAGTGAAATAGGAAAAAATTCTAGGCTAGGCTCAAGGAATACTATGGGTTGTACCAAACTGCACAAAAGGATATGCCAAGTAAATTCAATTGCTAGAAGCCAAATTTCATCAAATTTGCATGTCATACAAGTTCACTTGCTTTTGTGGTTCAATGGAAATTTGAACTTGTAGTCTTTGTAACATTGCTTGCTTCTAAATTCTATTTTTCTTTGTAATTTTCCAGAGATTTCTTGGCTGTGCCAAATTGTTTTTCCAGCCATAATTCCCAAACTTTTTTTGGGCTGCACTTTGATTAATTTTCCAGCCACAATTTATCAAACATTTGGCTGCACTTCTTTGTTTTTCTTTTTGTACAAGTTCAAGAATCCTTAAAGAAATTGATGAATCACAAAAATATGATGTATAAAAATTGTAAAATTTTCTTCTAACAACTCAATTCACTTTAGACATAAGAGTAGAATCAAAACAAGTGGTCATACAACACAAAAACACTACAAACAAAATTTAACAAGAATCAAGATTAGAAAAAATTTCAAGAACTCATGAAGACATGAAATCACATGGAACTTGAAGAAAGACACAAGGGTTATGTGGCAGATCACCACACAAGACTGATGGAAGTCCATTCCAAGCCAAAGGTCTAGAAGGAGAGCTTGAAGCACTTCCTTTGCTGAGCTTTAAAGGACCAATGACAAGAGCTAGAATTCAAGCACTTCAAGGCCACATCCAAGCTAACTTGTATCTCTTGGAAAAGCATGAACAAGCACACCAAATCAGTGGAAACACAAAAAAAGTGTTGTCTATTTTAATAGATTACCGTCTGTCTGTAATAGATTAAAAGCATATTTTCTGATACCTTTAATCGATTACCAGATGCCTGTAATTGATTAAATCAGCATTAGGAAATTAAAAAAACAAGGCTTTTCTATTTTAATCGATTACAAGAAAGCTGTAATCGATTACATAAGCCTGAAAATGTAAAACAACTATGTTTTAATCGATTACAGGTGTGGATTAATCGATTAATTAAATTTTAAAATTGCACTGCACATGTTGAGCAACCAAGAGTCATTTTAGGGAAAGCTTACACTTCAAGCTTCATTTGGGCTTCATTTCAATTTGCATTTTTCTTACATTTAGTGACATTTAGTTTGTAATTTCGTGGCCTATATAAGGTGCTAAAACTAAATGTAACTAAATTTGGTTCATTAATATAATTCTGAAAATTGTTGTGAGAGTTTCTCTCTTGTTCTTGTGTAAGAACTTCTTGAGTCTTATCAATGGTTTCTCAATGCTATTGTGGTGATTCTTCCTAGGCTTATTGGAAAGCTTTTCTATGGTGCCATCCATTGTCATTCTTAATCTCTCTTCCATCTTCCATTGCTGAATTAAAAAGCTTAAAAATAACCCAAATTCTTGGGAAAGTGCAGAAGTTAGAGTTCTTGAGGTTTGCTTGAAGATTAGGTTTCATTGCAATGTAGATTTGGGAAACGTAATGTCTAATGGTTTTAGACATTACATCATGTGGTATCTAGAGCCTAATCCTTGTGGAAAATTCTTCTTTAAGTTCAGTTTTAAAAGTTCTTCATAGGTATAAAACTGCACTAAATCCAAAAACGAAAATCCATTTGAATTCCTTGTTTCTTGTTGTTTTCTTTTGATTTTTGGTGGTGTGGGCTTGTTGTGTGTTCAACAACATAACCTTTGTTTTTCCTTTAAGTTTCATGTGATTTCTTGTGTTCATGTTCTTCATCGTCTTCATGTGTTCTTGATATTTTTCTAAATTTCTTGTCTTGATTCTTGTCAAATTTTTGTTTGTAGTGTTTTTGTGTTGTATGACCACTTGTTTTGATTCTACTCTCATGTCTAATCTGAGTTGAGTTGTTAGAAGCAAATTTTACAATAGTCATACATCAAAATTTTAGTGATTCATCAATTTCTTTAAGAATTTTTGAACTTGTGCAAAATAAAAACAAAAGCTTACAAAAAATTTGTGAAAAAAACAATCAAAAGCAAAAAACAAAATACATCTAGTGGTAAAAAGTGAAAGAAAAATAGAACTTAGAAGCAAATCAAAGTCACAAAAGCTACAAGTTCAAATTTCCTTTGAACCACAAAATTACATGAACTTGTATGACATGCAAACTTAGTGAAATTTGGCTTCTAGAAATTGAATTTACTTGGCATATCCTACTTGTGCAATTTGGTACAGCCCATAGTATTCCTTGAGTTGTCTCATAAATTCCATTTGAGTTGTGCTTATCTATGTTTTTTTCTTTTGTTGCATGTCTTTTAAATTTCCAAGGTTTTGTCTTAGAGTTTTCTTGTTCTTGGACTCTTGAGTCTAGCCTAGAATTGTTTCCTATTTAACTATAGCAGAGAAGCTTGATTTGATTAGAAGTTTTTGCTTAAGAACTATAGAGAGGAATAAGAGTGGAAAGATGCAAGAGAGAACATTATAGAAAGAGCCTAGAAAGTGTGCAAACACAAGTGAGAGTGATAAACACTTTGAGAGGGGTGAGAATCTTCTTATATACTTGTGTTTTTGCTAATCATTTCTTTTGAAGGATGAGCTCAATAGGAGATGAGGCTTTGTCACCTAGAGACACTAGGTTGATGGAAGCCATGACAAAACAAATAAAAGACTTCCAAACTAAAATGGATGCAAAATTTGAGGAGTTTAAAACGAAGACTCAAAGAAGGAGTAGTCCAAATGGTAGTGAGGATGGAAAGGCTCATAGAAATAGGAGGGTGAGTGAGTATGCTTATTCTCATAGAGGAAATTATGATGATAAGAGTGAGAGGAAGGAGAGGAGAGAAAACAATGTTAAAAGAGAAGTCCACAAAGTTCAAAAGGTGGAGCAACAACTAAAAAAGAGAAAATATTTCTTTTCTAAAAACAATGAGGTTGCAACTTCTAGTTGGAAGGACAGGCATAAAAGGGAGGTTTCTCATATGGAAAATAAGGTAGAAAAGGTGGAGAGCTCAAACAAAAAAATTAGGGATATACTCCAACAACATCAAGCAATATCAAGTGTTTAGAGTGTCTTGGTAAAGATCACATTGCTTCTCAATGTCCTAACAAGAGAACCATGATTTTGCTTGAGAAGGAAGACACAAAGAGTGAGTCTTCAAGTGACTCAATAAGTTCTTTAAGTGAAAAGGAAGAAGAACTTACATTAGTGCAGACTAAAGAAGGTGATGATCTCTTAATGGTAAAGAGAATGCAAAAGCTGGAAAAAAATAATGCACTTGAAAAAATATACTACACCTACAAAAGAGAAGAATAGTGACCTACCAAAGAGAAAAACAAGTGAGAAGAAAAGCAAAGAGAAAGAAAATGAGAAAAAAAATTCATGAGATTAAAGAGAGCTTGTTCTTGAGTGAAAAGCAAATCAAGAAAGTGTTATTAGCACAAAAACCTCTTTATTATATGATTCCTAACTTTCTTTGTTTACATGTTGAAAAAGAAGGAGAAAAATGGCACAAAGCTATGCAACCAATTTTGGATGAAGTTGCTTTCCAAACATGGAAGGATAAATTGTATCATGCACCTATTCTCGAATTGCCTAATTTGAATGCTTCTTTTGAATTGGAATGTGATCCATCTAGTGTCGGCATTGGGGGTTTTTATTCAAGATAAACATCCTATTGCTTATTTTAGTGAGAAATTGAAGGGTGCGTGTTTAAACTATTCCACTTTTGATAAAGAGTTGTATGCTCTAGTTAGAGTTTTGCAAACTTGGCAACATTATCTTTTACCTAAGGAATTTGTGATCCATAGTGATCATGAGTCTTTTAAATATTTGAAAAGTCAAGGCAAACTCAACAAGAGACATGCTAAGTGGTACATCAAGGGCAATTTGAGGACCTGGGAGGAGTGTCTACCTCACATTGAGTTTTCTTACAATAGAGTGGTTCACAAAACAACTTCCTTATCTCCTTTTCAAATTGTCTATGGCTTTAATCCTTTAACTCTTCTTGATTTATTGCCTTTACCTAACACTACTTCTATGATTAATCATGATGCTTTGTCTAAAGCTTCTTATGTTAGGAAATTGCATGAACAAGTAAAAGGCCATGTGGAGAAAAAAAATGGAACAATATGTTAAACAAGCCTATAAGCACAAGTGGAAGGATAAATTTCCTCAAGAAAATGTTGAATTGCCAAGTACAAGTGAGGAAGTAAACTTGAGGACAAGTTTCTCTCAAGAAGTAGGGGATGATGAAGGCCTATTTCAAGCAAAAGGTCTAGAAGGAGAACTTGAAGCACTTCCTTTGGTGAGCTTTAAAGGACCAATGACAAGACCTAGGATTCAAGCACTTCAAGACCACATCCAAGCTAACCTGTATATCTTGGAAAAGCATGAAGAAGCACACCAACTCAGTGGAAACACAAAAGAAGTGTTGTCTATTTTAATAGATTATTGTTTGTTTGTAATAGATTAAAAGCATCTTTTCTGATACCTTTAATCGATTACCAGATGCCTATAATCGATTAAATTAGCTAAGGAAATTAAAAAACAAGGCTTTTCTATTTTAATCGATTACAAGAAAGTTGTAATCGATTACATAAGGCTGAAAATGTAAAGCAACTATGTTTTAATCGATTAAATCAATTTTAAAATTGCACTGCACATGTTGAGCAGCCAAGAGTCACTTTAGGGAAAACTTACACTTCAAACTTCATTTGGGCTTCATTTCAATTTCATTTTTCTTACATTTAGTGACATTTAGCTTGTAATTTTGTGGCCTATATAAGGTGCCAAAACTGAATGTAACTAACTTTGGTTCATTAATACAATTCTGAAAATTGTTGTGAGAGTTTCTCTCTTGTTCTTGCGTAAGAACTTCTTGAGTCTTATCAATGGCTTCTCAATGCTATTGTGGTGATTCTTCCTAGGCTTATTGGAAAGATTTTCCATGGTGCCATCCATTGTCATTGTTAATCTCTCTTCCATCTTCCATTGTTGAATTAAAAAACTTAAAAATAACCCAAATTCTAGGGAGAGTGCAGAAGTTAGAGTTCTTGAGGTTTTCTTGAAGATTGGGTTTCATTGCACCAAAGATTTTCACAAAAACACAAGGAAAAAGAAAGGATTTTAGATTTTTGAAAAGTTGCAGAGGTTTACCTTTGAAGAACTTTTAAAAACTGAACTTGAAGAAGAATTCCACAAGGATTAGGCTCTAGATACCACTTGATGTATGGCTGAACCCATCAACCATGGATTTTCCAAAATCTACCTTGAATGGAAACTCAAACTTCAAGCTTTCTTCAAGGATACAAAGCTATCTAGTTTCCACAAACTAATGGTTGTTTGTAAGTTTTGATTTCAGCAATGGAAAGTGGAATAAAGGTAAGGGGTGAGGGTGGATGGCACCATGGAAAAGCTTCCCAATAAGCCCAGGAAGAATCGCCACAATAGCTTGAAACTATTGATAAGAAACATGAAGTTCTTACACAATAAAATAGAGAAATCTCTCACAGGCAAACTTTATTTTCATTAATCTCAGAAAAATCCGAACCCTTTTTACATTCAGTTTGACAGCTATATAAAAACTAAAAATAACTGAATGTAATCGATTATTTCTCCAAGTAATTGATTATTTCGTCTTATGTGATCGATTAATGGTTCATGTAATCGATTATTTTGTTCTTGATCTTCTGGAAATAGATGTATGAACAAAGTAATCGATTATTTAGTTATGTAATAGATTAACACAGAGACTTTTCATTTTTCAAAGTGTTGTGTAATTGATTACAGACAATTGGTAATCGATTAAAACAATCAAGACGAGATTCTGTGTGTAACTGAGCTACTCATAATTGATTACATATACACTGTAACCAATTAAAACAGTTAGTAATTGTTCTGTGTTTTTACTGAATTGCTTCTAATAAGTGCTGGAATTTATTAAATTAAATTAGACTTGAGACATCAAAATCCAGCTCTTGTCATCCTTGAGTTGATGTGCTTCTTCATACTCGTCCAAGTTAGCTTGGATGTGATATTGAAGTGCTTAAGTCCTAGCTCTTGTCATCGGTCCTTTAAAGCTCACCAAAAGAAGTGCTTCAAGCTCTCCTTCTAGACCTTTAGCTTGCCATGGACCTCCATCAGTTGTGGTTGTGGTTGAAAAGCAATATCTATGTAAAGATCTTGCAGATAAATGAATATTGAAAGCAAGGTCCATAGAGAGATCTTGGAATTGAATTCTATTGCTCAAGATCCATAGAGTGACTTGAGGTTTTTCTTCATATCCATAGAATGATATGGAAGGTCCTTGATCCATTAAAAGATCTTGGATGCTCATGTTCATAGAGAGACATAAGGTTTTGCTTCATATCCATAGAGTGATATGGAAAGATCCTTGATCCATTGAGAGATCTTGGATGCTCATGTCCATAGAGAGACGTGAGGTTTTGCTTCATATCCATGTAGTGATATGGAAAGATCCTTGATCTACTGAAAGATCTTGGATGCTCATGTCCATAGAGAGACATGAGGTTTTGCTTCATATCCATAGAGTGACATGGAAAGATCCTTGATCCATTGAGAGATCTTGGATGCTCATGTCCATAAAGAGACATGAGGTTTTGTTTCATATCCATAAAGTGATATGGAAAGGTCCTTGATCCATAGATAGATCTTGGATGCTCATGCCCATAGAGAGAGGTGGGATTTTGCTTCATATCCATAGAGTGATATGGAAAGGTCCTTGACCCATAGAGAGATCTTGGATGCTCATGTCTATAGAGTGACTTGAGGTTTTTGGTACCTAGTCCATAGAGTGATTCGGGATGAGTCTAGATCCATGTAGAAACTCTAGAATTATTTATTGGTACCGGATCCATAAGTGATTCAGGACGTGTCCAGATCCATATAGAAACTCTAGAACTGTTTATTTGAAATGAAAGTAATGTGTTGTTTTGTTGGTTACTTGAATGAATGATATCTTGTGTATGAAAGGTTTGATGTGTAAATAAATAGTTTTATTACTATATGAACATCAATGAAATTCAAGTTGTTTTTATGGATAAATGAATCTACTTCGGAATATATGTTTTTAAAAATATAAAATGAACTAAATGTGCAGATAAGTTTATAGGAACCCGTTTTCAAAATAAATCGAAGTAGCATGATGACGATGACATGGTTTTGAATTGGTTTTGCAAAACTGTTTACACATACTGGGAATTCTTTCGAATTCTCACTGTTTTGGTGTGTTGCCATGTCATTCCAGAAAGGTAAATCAGGAGGAGTAGCTACAAATTAGAGACAAGCTGGAGGATTTCTTTTAATGTTATAGATTTATTGTATTTTCCTATATACTTTGTAATATATAAACATTAATATTATTTTATTAAATATTATTTTCAAGTTATTTCTAGGTTTAGAATTTATTAAAGAGACCAAAAAATCTCAACAGACTCTATATAAGCGTAATTTTCATAACACAGTTAAATTTCTAATTTTGAGATAAGTTTGTCTCAATCAGTTTTGGTTAAAATACATGTTAGAGTAGTTAACATCTTCTAGTTGCGTATTATGACCTAGGCATAATATAGTAATTAAAAGGGTGTTACACATAATACCCATCAAAAGTCATGAATGTTGTTTTGGGTGTCAGGCATATGAACTTGGATTTGATGGTACCCATAGCCTAGGTCAAGCTTAGTGAAAATAGAGGCGGAGCCAAGTTCATCAAAAGGATCTTCTATGACAGGAATAGGAAAATTATCTCATACTTTGAATACATTCAACACACGATAGTCCACACAAAAATGCCAAGTTCTATCTTGTTTTTGGACTAAAAATAGCATTGGTGAGGAAATTGGGCTGGTACTTGGAATGATGAAGCCTTTTTTTAACATGTCTTGGATAATAGCTATCATACCTTCCTTTTAAGAGTGGGGATACCAGTATGGTTTCACATTGATAGGAGGGGTATTGGGAAGTAAATGTATGTAGTGGTCATGTTGGGAGTTGTTCCTTCCTTCAATGCTTAGTGCAAGACTCAAGTTTGGTGAAAGTCCCAAAGTGTTAGAATTCCCACTTGATACAAGGCTCAAGGGTCATACCTTTTGAGTTGTTCAATCTTTCTCTATAATTGATAATTTAGAACCTCCCTTCATCTTGATGTGTTGTAAACACACCTTAATAATAGCTTAGTTTTAGGCCATATTCGTATTAAATAGTTAGAAAATAGCTCTAGAAATTAGGCATATTTAGTATTTTGTGTTACATAAGGCATTTTAATACTAATTGAGCATTTGTAGGCCAAAAAGAGGGAATTCAAAGCAAATAATAGAAGAAGCAAGTTCTGGAGAGCCACGCGTGTCGCGCCATTACTCGCGCGAGTCGCGTAGAAGACCAGAGGGAATCACGCGTGTCGCGCCAATCTTCAAGTGAACCGCGTGAAAACTTCAAGAAATAAAGCAATTCATCTCTGACCATCCACGCGATGCGCGTCAACATCCACGCGTGTCGCGCCATTACGTTCTGCCATGCCACGCGAGTCGCGTGGTATCGAGCGCGAGTCGCGTGGTTATGCTTTTTCTTTCCTGAATTAAAGAATATTTGCCCCAAAATTATGCAGAGGTTTTTGCTTTGTTACTGTAATTAAAATACTCGATAAATATGAGTGTTTTCTGGATTATTAGACACAATTGCACAGACCTAGCTTAGGAGATACAATTACACATAAAGTTTTATTGAAGGCAAAACCTAGGAATCAAGATCGGAGTCAAAGTTCTGCAGAATCATGTCTCATCCAATTGCTTTGATGTTCTTGAGGCCTATGGCTAGCTAATCATCTTGTTGTGGAAAGGCCATGAACTTATGAGTTTCCCTCTGTAAATTGACTGGTATAGAATGCATATGTTTTGTTTACTTTAATTCTTTTCTGTGCTTAATCATAATCTTTTTAGAATTGATCACTCTGAATGAGTATTGAGAGTTATACTTCGCAATGGACACGTTGGAATTATAATATCTGAACTGTTAAGATTAACACTTGTTCTTCACCTAGACATAGGGATGCATGAGTGCGGAGGTTATAATATGCTCTTTAATTTCTTGAACTGATTAGTTTCACTAAGACATTAGGCTACAAACTCAGTTT
>PYAF01004504.1:52744-74980 GCA_007407185.1 Glycine tomentella | reverse complement strand
AGGGGCATTTTGGTAATCATGCCATTCAACCTAGGGGTATTTTGGTTATTTTCAAAAATGTCCAAGGGCATTTTTGAAATTTTCAAATTAAGGATTTTCTAGTAATTTCTACATCATGGAAAGAGGGATATAGTTATTTTTCTCTAAACATACTTGTATCCAATTATCATCACATTTTTATAATTTTGGGGATGTTACAATCTAAGCCTAATTCCAGCCCTACCACAAATGCGTTACTATTCATCCCATTCTCAATCTCACAAATCAATCGGTAAAACTCAAGTTTCTTACCTCTAAACTATCGAGGAAGGCTGAAAGATCACTTCCCCAAGCTTTAGCGTCCTTGAATCGCCTTCTGTCCCTTCCAAATCTCAATTTTACAAAGTTCCTAGAGAAAGGGATCTCTCCGTTTGAATGTTATTAGGGAAAAGATATAAAGGATTCTAGCTCAGAGGAGGATTTCCTACAAGTTTCATGTTGGGAGCTAAAGGTTTTGGCCAAAGAATGAAAGATTATGAAGCTTTCAAGGTCCATCAATGGTGGAGCACGTCCAGAGGAAGAAGAAAGGGAAGATTTTGGCCCAAAAACGCAAAATGACCCTTTATAGTGGCTCTGTCAGAGTTCCCGCACGAATCGCGCCACTTTTGGTGCTATTCGCGCCAAGTTCCAGCATCTGTGATGCTAACCGCGCCAATCTGGCGCTACTCGCGCCAAATTCTAGTACCTGTGGCGCTACTCACGCAATCTGGCGCGAATCGAGCCAAATTCAGTACCTGTGGCGCTCCTCGCACCAAAATTTTAGCCGTCGCTAACGCTTTTTGCGATAGAATTTTTGAAAATTTAAACTTTTCTTTCTTTCTTTTTCTTTTTATTTATTTAGCCTTGGTTATTATACTCGGCTTATCTTTGACAAACTTGTATATCTTTTTCTTATCTTTCCAAGGACTACTCAAATGACAGAATTCAGAGTTCTGTAGAGCTTTGTATGTCCTGCACAAGGAAGATAGGTCAAGTGAGTATAAAATCCGAAAATAAGCAACAAATAGCAATTAACTCAGTTGTTTGCCTAAGACAAAAACTGAGTTAGAATAAGAAAATAAAAGTCCAAGAGAAGTCAAATAAGGTAAGAAGAATAGAAAAATATTTAACTAAAAACACCCAATCACTGATAAAGGAGGGGGAGAAGAAAATAGACCACCAAGGAGGACTCTGGCTGACTATGCGTATCAACAAGGACCAAAACATTACAACAGCATAGTCATTCCTCCTTTCAGTAAAAAGATGGTGGAATTGAAGCCCGCATTGCTCAATCTGATTGGATCACATCCATTTGCTGGACTAGATCATGAAGATCCATACACTCATTTGTCTACCTTCATGGAGTTGTGCAGTACCATAGGAGCCTCTGATGCAGATGTTGAAGCTGTCTATCTCAGAGATTTTCCGTTCTCCTTGAATGGTAAGGCCAAGACATGGCTTCAATCCTAACCAAATAAAAGTCTTAGCACTTGGGAAGAAGTGGAGGAAAAATTTATTGCCAGATTCTTTCCCCCATCCAGATTCATAAGTGCAAAATCAGCAATTGCTACTTTTTCCCAAGGGTTTAATGAACCTCTCTATGAAACCTGGGAGAGATTCAAATCTTTACTACAGAGGTGCCCAAACCATAACTTTTATGATATTGCGCAACTACATATTTTCTACAGTGGTTTGAGACCTTAGACAAAGATGATTCTTAATGCCTCAGCTGGAGGTACGATGATCTCAAAGAGTCTGGAGGAAACAATTGTAATCATTGACTCCATAGCAGCCAGTGATTACCAGTCTCACTATGATAGATCTCCGATTCAAAGAAAAGGTATAATGGAGTTGGATACTCAGAATACAATTCTAGCTCAAAATAAGCTCTTGACTTAACAAATAGTGGCCTTGACCAAACTGATAAGTCTACTTCCTCAACAATTTTAGCAAGCACATGGTGATTGCCAACAAGAAGAGGAGGCTTATTATATGCAAAATCAAACCATACCCCAATAGAACTTCCAAGGAAATTACCAAGGCTACACAGATGGTCCAAGTTCTTATGGTTGGAGGCAGCAAAATGATAATGCATATTATGGTCCCACTAACTCTTCTTTTGTAGGTCCCTCTAACAACTCTTATGTAGGTTCTTCAAATATAGGTCCACCACAACAACAAGAAACCCAGCCTGATAGAATATAAAAAATGGAAGATACTTTAACTCAGTTTATGCAGATGTCCATCACTAATCAAAAGAACATTGAGGCTTCCATTAAAAATCTTGAAGTTCAGGTTGGGCAACTTACAGAACAAATATCTGAGCATAGAAGTGCACCTTTTTTAGCAAACACACAAGTCAATCCAAAGGAACCGAGGGAGTGTTTTAGAGTGGATGTCTTGGATGAAGTAATTTCTGACTCCAAGATGTTGGAATTCTCCTGAATAAAATTTTAAAGTTATTACTATATGAAATTCATAGAAATCCTATTATGAGGCTTCTTGTCACAAAGTATTTTGGTAATTTGCCATCCAAGGGCACTCTGTAATTTCATCAAGCTTTCACAAAATATCAAAGGGTGTCTTTGTAATTTTTGCCTCAAGGGTACTATGGTAATTTGTCATTCACCCTTGGGGTATGATTGTAATTTTTAAAATATCCAAGGGTATTTGTGTAATTCTAGCTCAAGGGTATTTTTGTAACTTCCACTTTAAAATATCTAACCAAAAATATCAATTAGGGCATTATCGTCATTTTCACCTCAAGGGCATTTCCGTAATTTCTGCTTCAAAGGAAGGGTAATATGGTCATTTCTCTTAAAACATTTTTGTAATATCTCTAATTAATATTTCACCCCAAATAATTTAAATACAGACCAATCAAATCTCACATAACCTAACACTGACATCAACAGTTGCACAAGGATAATTCATACAATATATATTTGCAGTTATTGAAATTTCAGGGTGTTACAAGGTTCACCTTTTTGGAGGATGCAAACCTAATTTTCTTAGAAAAGTCAGTTCACTTGTTATACCCCAAACTATTCTTATCAATAGTATGTTGTTGCACATTAAGTAAGTGACTAAGATCACTCTTTTAATCATTTTCCTGAATATTTTAAAGATAGGAAACCTCCATTTGCGACTTTATACATTCTTCATAGTGATCATTTTTAAAATCTTCAAACATATTTTGCCAAGATTTTTAATCATCCATATTAAGAGATGCAGAAGCACAAACACAACCAGTGGCTTCATAATTTGAAACAAGTTTTTCATTTTCATGCTTCAATTTATCAAGCTCACTTTTTGTTGAAGCCAATTTAGTGATATGCCATTTTAGGTCGCTTCTCAACTTATTGTTCAAAACAACAAGTCTTTGCACTTCCTCATGCATTTCATTAAAGCTTCCAAGACTTCCTCAAATTCAAAATTTACCTCAATTTCTTTAATGGTGTTGAGGAGTCATCCTTTGAATCAACCATTAAGCACACATGTACCACTTTTTCCTAGCTAGAAGAATCAGAGGATGTTGACGCATTGTCTTCCCAATCTATGTAGGTCTTTTTTTCGATTTTCTATCCTTCTTTCCTTTCTTTCAACAAGTTGTTTTCTAACATAGATAAAACAATCTGATATGATGTGGCCTTGCTTCCCGCATTCAAAGAATGTAAAGGTGTTGTTGTTGCTTTCCACCTTCTTTAACAATTTAGAGAATTTTCTGTTTTTGGACCTTTTGAGAAATTTCCTAAACTTCTTCACCATCAAGCTCAGATTCTCTACATCTTCATCATCACTAGAGCTTTCTTTGTGATCTTCTTTTAAGGAACTAACCTTGAGTGGAATCCTTTTCCTTTTATTTTTTGTATATTCTACTTGAGATTGTTGAAACAAATCATGTTCATACGCAAGCAATTTTCTAAAGAGAGCTTCCATCAAAATCGATGCCAAGTCCTTAGATTCCTTGACCGCTGTGATTTTTGGTTCCCAGGTTCTTTTAAGACACTTGAGGATCATGATATTTACATAGTCATCTTCAAACATTTTTTTGATACCAGGTAAGTGATTAACTATATTGGTGAAGCTTGTTTGAAGTGCTGAAATAGTTTCACCATTGTTCATTTGAAAAGCTTCATGCACTTTTCTTGCTCTTCAGAAGTTAAAATGTTTTTAGCTAGGTGATCATCTTGCACTTTTCTTTTCTCGTCATCTTTTATCTCATCCCATTCTTTAGGAACAAATTCACCATTGACTTCTTTAGTCAGTATAAATGGTCGTTTAACAATAGCATTCCATGCATTAAGATCAATTGATTAAATAAAGATTTACATCCCTTTTGCCAAAATGAAAAATGCTATACCTTAAACAATGGTGGTCGATTAACAGAAGCATCCTCTTTGAAAGTGATTTGTTTAGAGCCCATTTTTGAAAACTGTGATATTGAGAAACTTTCAAGATGTATCTATGATACCAATTGAAAAAAATGATGAAACTCACAAACCAATAGGGGGTGAATTGGTTTTGAAATCAAATTGAGATAAAAATAGTTTTGAAAAAACTTTTGCTTCCAAGGATCATATCACAAACTTGATATTTAAAACCAATATCTAATTAATCACTCATATAGAATATCCTTTTGTTAAAGCACTTGAAAAAGAAACATCTTTAAACTCAACAAATTGATCAAGAATACAATAAGAGAAAGATAAGATTCAAGAGAAAATGGACAACAAGCTTTATACTGGTCACTCTCTATTTCTGAAGAAGTTACTCTAATTAGTTAATTCAACTTGAATTAAATTTCCACTGTGCACTTTGAGTTCTTACAAGCAATCACAATCAATCTCAAATCCTACCAGAAAATGAGACAAAGGCATCCAACCCCTGGGTTCTTTGTGAATAAAAGCCTATGGGACATCTACCTTTAGCTCAAACAAGAAAACCCTATTCTAACAAGCCTTAGAAACTCATGCATATGCTACAACAATATGTAAAAACATATGAAAATAGAGTCAAGGAGAGATAAAACCTTATCATTCAAATGCAAGAACCAAAGCTTGATTGAATGGATCTCTTCTTGATCTCAAAAGATGTTAACAACTCACTTTTAACATTTGAAAGCTTCAGAAATGAAAACGAAAGTTGTGAGTCGTAAAGGCTTATTTTTTTTATGAATGCTTGAAAGTGAGAACATAGGGTGGCTATTTATAGAGAAAATAGTCATAACTACCAATAATCTATTAAATTGGCAATGTAATTGATTATCTTGACGAGGCAATTGATGAGATTATCATTTTAATCGATTAAAGTGTTCTTCCCAACATCTAGAAAGCTTTCAAGAACAATGTAATCGATTAGATTCTTGATTTAATCGATTAAAGTGTTTTTGATCACTTCTGGGAACACTTTCAAGAATGATGTAATGGATTACTACACTTTCGTAATCGATTGAAGCATAGATCCAAGAAAAATAGACATGGTCTCAAAAGAACAAAGTAATCAATATTGGATAATTGGTAATCGATTAAACTAAAAGCTCAAATATTTGCTAAACTCTAAGGCCAGAAACATGATGTCGTGTGCTTTTTAAGAAGAGGAGTACACAAAGGTACACAACTTCAGTGGTGCCAAACACATATGAGACACCTTAGCTGTAACATTCGAGGGAACCTCACAGGTAAGAGGAACAAACTTAGTCTCCTCACCCATAAGTATGAACTCTTCTCCATGGATGAAAACGAAGATATACAATGGATGTTCGGTCTTTTTCAAACCATTATTAACGAACAAAGATCCTTATGTAGAACTTATGATAATTATGATCATGTTGACAAAATTCTAAGAAGTCTATCTAGGAAATGGAGACCACAGGTAATAACGTTGAGAGAGTTAAAGAATCTTGAGTCTATGTCTCTTGAGGAACTTGTTGGTATCCTCAATGTTCATGAATAAGATCTTCAGCATGATGTAGATCTTAGAAAAGACAATTCTCCGGCTCTCAGTAGTTAGAAGAACAAGAAAGAACCATCTAGAGAACAAGTACAGAGAAGTGTTGGATTCAATGGAATTACTTGAAGAATGGACAACGAATCAAAGCTGGTTTTAGCTTTCAACATGCCTTGAAGTATTGAAGAATTATGTGTGATTAAATGTAAAAGGAAGAAGCATTTCTGGTGATCCAAGAATATTGCATTCACATCATTGATTCATTAAATTGGTTTAAATGATTTGAATTCACAAGGCCTTGATAAAATGCTTAAGTCTAATAGTTAAAACATAAGGTTTTGGGAAAAATATATTTTCTACTGATTTAATCGATTACTTATTAGTAATAATCGATTATATTGCTCTTAGTGCTTTCTAGAAAATTTTCAAGAACAATGTAATCGATTACATGTCGATTTAATCGATCAATCTATCTTAGCTTACATATAAATTGCTTTGTTGATCATTTTAATCAATTACTGTTGAGCTGTAATTGATTACATAGGCTTAACAGGAAATACCATCTCTCTGTCTTAATCGATTACCAAATATTGTAATCAATTACATCATATACCTATGCTTAACACATCTTGCTTCTTTTAATCAATTACCATATTTTGTAATCGATTACTCTGTTCATTTCATGATTATAAGGCTTCCTGCATTAATCGATTACCAAAATCTGTAATCGATTACATAGTGTAACACCCTCATATTTCAATACATATGTGTGAATTTTTTTCTTAAAAGATTATTAATATGCATTTCTAGTCAAAATGACGAAAATGCCCTTGGACATTTTTAAAATTACAAAAATATCCTTTAGCTCTGAAGAAGTCAAATAGCCTTAGTAATTCCATAAGCATCTGATAAAAGTACAGTATGCTCCTAAATAATGAATTGCTTACATTGTTAATAAAGATAAACCATAAATTAGAATTTTTAGGAATTTTGGAAGAAATTTTGAAAAGAATTCAATCTAGACTAACTCAAGCCTCAGAAAAACACAGAAAAAGGAAAGATACAATCTGTGCAATTTTCTCTTAATTATAGGAGGAATAGATTCTTTAATAAGTTAGTTTAGTCATTTTACTAATTAAAAACAAATGGACCAATAAGAATTAAGATAAAGCCACTTGAGAAAAGCTTAAATAACATCCTAAAAATGCTACTAAAACTTAAGTTAGTTTCTAAATAATTTTAGAATTTTTCCTCAGAAGGCAATAGGAATAAGGCTTTCATAGATAATAGAAACAATTTCATTCAATTTAAAGATACATAAAAAGTAAAACAAAGCACAAAACTTCCATAAAAGAAAACCATTCCACGTGAACAAGCAAAATTGAAAAACAATTACTTCCAAAATCAAGCTTTGGCCGTGAGAATCAAGAGGAATGGATAAGGCTTGAGAAATATCAAGATATAGGACACTTGTATAGTTAAAAAACTAGGAACCTTGTGATTGGACCATTTGGAAAGGTAAATAATTATAGCTTTGGAGATAATGTCATGACTAAGCATAAAAAAAAAAAAATCTACTAAAACCTAGCTACCTCACGTGAAAGAAGAAAAATAAAGGGAATGCATCCTAGCTTGGCCAATAACACGTGCAAAGCAAGAATCAAGGAGGAAGATGTAGAATTTTCATGAACTTGGACACTTGTAGGGTGAGAAAATGCTAGCCAATGAAAGGAAACCAATTGGAAAGTTAAGTAATTATAAGCCTTGGAGATATTTGTAGCAAAAGCCAATTCAACAAGCATATAAAAAGGATGGTGGGGCCAAAAATGAATGCTAGCTTTGCTAAAGTTCACGTGTACAACCTACTTTCATCTTCCATCCTTTTCACTTTAAATTAAAAACAAAACAAAGGCCCACACCCTTAGGAAGTTCACGTGAAAAGCTAGAGTATTTGGAGGAAGGCTGCAAAAATTTTACGAAGAAAACAAGGTATGGGGAAGCTTTATGATAAATATGGTTTAGATATTAATTATACTAAAATTCTCATTTATTTCCATAAAGAATTAAGCTTTGCTTACCATGTGTTTGATGAAATGCTTCAAAGAAATAAAGTTTGTGTTATGAATGATTATTTAAATAAGTGACTTGAAATTAGCTTAAGAAATAATTGTTGGAATAAATAACTTGAATCTAGTTTAATAAATGAATGATTAAGTGACTTAAAACTTTATATAATATGACTATATTTAAAGAAATAGTTGATTTGATTTATAATTACATAATATATCTTTTACTAAAGTTTGTGTGTTATATATTGTTAAAAGTGTTCTATAAATCCTTGAGCATGTCTACTAAATTTTATGCTAGAATTATATTGAAAGCATGACTATTATATTGAATTTATGAAGATGGATGTTGGAAGTGTACAGTTTAAGCATATGAGAAATAAGAGATATAAATTGATGTTGAAGAGTAAATATGAGATAAAAGGAAATTCATTCATGCATGTTTCATATGCATATGCCTGGCGGGAGCTAGTCCGTGTTATTTACCTCAAGAGGAGGTATGTCAGACAGCTAGAATTGAGACGAGCGTTTAGACAAAAGGTGTCTAAGCTAGGGGGTAGTGGCAGTGGGGAGATCACCTACCCATGATGATCACATGTAGTATAGGTGTGAGTCCTTTTGTAACACTGACCTACCCTGACTGATCGATCCAATTCCAAGAGAGAGTAAGCTATCTTGACTATGGTACCATGTGATGAGAATCTGAGAAAGTCATGCATCATTTAAACAAAGAATCATGCATCTGGTCTTATGAATGTTATTATGGTCATTTATGGATGTATTCTTTTATCTAACTATGTTTATCATAAACTTACCCTATTTTGTGTCTGTGGTTGACACCTGTGATGACCCCAATTTATTTGGGCGAGCAGAGGAATAGTGAAGCATAAGCAATGGATGGTTAGGAAGAAGATGCGATGAGGAAGCTTGGATTGCTTGTATTTTGTTTTTTTTGTGTGTACTTTGATAATATGTAATTTGTACTAGACTTTGGATTAGTCTGTTGGTCTGTATTTTGGACTGTATTATGTTAAACTGTACCTTAAACTGTATATTATTTTATTTCGAACTTAGAAACATTTGATGATAATTAATTCATTTAGAATTAATTTAAGAAAAGAAGAAAAAGAGATTTTATAGAATAAAACAATTTCTTTATAAAAAGGGGTAATAATCGATTATGAAGCTTCTTGTTTTAAATGATTACGGATTGAAATAATCGATTATTCTATTTGTTACTTGAACCCAGTTTTTTATAGAACCCTTTAATCGATTACTTGCTTGGTTTAATTGATTACATAAGTGAAATAATCAATTATTGAGCGCGTTTAATCGATTACTGATGGTTAGAAAAGCTTGTTATAAATAGAACCCTCACTCAGCTTATTTTGTAACTTGATCAATTCATATTCTGAGCATTCTAAGGCTTTCTAAACATTCTTTTAGTGGTTTTTCTGGGTTCATTGAGTTCTTGCATTCAAAAAATTCTTATGGGTTGTTAAGTGATTAGTGAAGCAAAAAATTCTTTTTCAAAAGCTTGAGGAAAGTGATGTTCTAAGTTTGTATTCATTCTTCAACCTGGTGAAATCATTCATATGCATATTATTCATTGGATCATCAGGTGACTTCTTTCCTTAATCTTTGAAGTTGTAATTTTGTTTTGAATTCTGTGTTTGTTTGTTGATAAGCGCCGTATTTCAGTTAAAATCATGTTTTAAATGCTGACACTTATCTTTTGATTTCATTAACTTTGCTTATAAATTTCCCTAAACCTAGTAAATTAGCATCTTATACTTGTGTTTAAAGTGTTTTGGAAGATTCATCCAATCATATTTTGTATTTTGATAGATTCCGTGGATTTCCGAGGCTTTCGGATATCAAAACAAGCAAAGAAGGCTTATATAGCAAGTATGGGAGGTGCAACAAGCATTTTAGGCCCAAAAACCGACATGGCCCAAAGCTTTCTTCAACATTAAGACTTTAACTCGCCCAGGCGACCAACCATAGTGTATTTTGCTCGCCCGGGCGAGCTACAAGTTCCAAAAAGATATGTTAAGATGGCCCAGGCGACCAAAACATGAAGAAAATGGTGGCCTGGGCGAGTGAAGCTGGCAGGAGGCAAAAACCTATAAATAGGCCACGAAAATGGAGAGAAAGGAGGCATTTTGCTTTCTTTTCTTGCCTTTGCTTATTCTTTAGCTTAGGAAAGTTAAATATTAGTAAGTAGGTAGGTTAGGAAAGTGAGAGAAGTGAGGATTAGTGTGGAGACTCTGCCGGAGAGAAGGGGTGATGGGGCCCTTCAGCAATTCTTTCCGTGAGGAGGTTCTCTCCACTATGAGTACCTAGCTTCTCTGAGATTGGATGTAATCTTCTTAGCCCTATATCTCTTTTAATATTTATGCATGAATCATTCTATTTCTTATTGGTAATTTCATTCTGCGCTTAATGCTTGATTCTACTTGATCACTAGTATCATGAACTTAAATCCTAAGTGAGACTAGAAAGTAATCTTAAGGTTTGAACTAAATGAATTTACTCATTACGTTACGTTGTTAGGAATAGGGCATAATAATCTGATTGCATAAAGCACGCGATTATAAATCTTAATGCTGGGATATTTAAGAGCGAGGGATCGATATTCGGTAGATATTCTTAGAACTTGAATGCGAGGAATCGATTCAAGGTAACATAGTGTGCATCAATAAGAATAGATGATGATTTATGCGTGATAATATTAATTGAATATAGAATGTTAAGAATGATGAAATCCAATCCCACTTTCTCACAATATATTTCATTTTCATTAAGTTTAGTTATTTTAATTGCACCACCAAATGAAATTCTGCTCAACCTACTTGTACATAACTATTGAATTGTTTAATTCTATTTGGATTAACTGAGTAAGCTCAAGTCCCTGTGGAGACGATCTTATAAATTTTGAAACTTACAACGACAAATCGGTGCGCTTGCCGAGAAAAATCCTAACATTTGTCTATTGTAAATAGCTCTCTTGCTTGTAATCTAGAGATAGAGTTTCTCTAGGGGATTTGCTGAGTAGTGTTCTCAGTGGGTTGTCTCTAATAATCTAATAGTGTTTTAGATTTTTCAACTTTATCTAGGGTTGATAAAAAGAGACTTTGTAATAACTTGTAAGAACTGAAACTTGCAATAGTGGAACTCCATTCTAGTGTTGAGTGGAAATAAATTGGATGCAGCTTCATAGTGTTTGAAGTGAACCAGTATAAATCTTTTTGTGTTGTTTATATTCTTTATATTGATTATATTTTGTTATTCTTGATTGTGAGTTTTAGTTATCAACAAAGTTCTTGAGCTATTGTATATCTTGGGTTGAGCATTAGATTGAATAAAGGTTCTTGGTTTCAAAAGTGATAAAGATCCAAAAGGAAAAAACTCTGATTTTGTTCAAGAAAATTTTGAATTACCAAACCTAACCAATTCACCCCCCTCTTGGTTAAGTGTGAAGTGCTCCATATTTTACAAGAAGCTCCTCCAAAGCACTTAAGGTCAATAATTCATCTGATGATGAATCGGAAGAAGACTCAGATAAGGATGAGCTTGCCTTCATCTCTTGCAAAATTTGTAATATGTGGAGAAACAAAAGCTCCATCCATAGTCTACTATGAGTGCGAAAAGCATGGACACTTCAAGTCGAAATGTCCAGATCTTTAGAAAAGTTGAGATAAGAAGAAATTCTTTAAGACTAAAGAAACGAAGGGGCTTATGAGCATGTGGGAAGATTTGGATGACACCTCATCTGATGACGATGATGAAGAATCAAACATATGTCTGATGGCAAACATAGCTTATGAAGGATCTGAATCAAACCAAGATGATGAGGTAAATTTTAATGACCCCGAGTCTCTTAGAAAAGCCTATCATGAACTTTAATCTAACTCATCAGTTCTCTCAAAATTTTATAAAAACCTATGAAGATATTATGATGATCAAAGTGAGTAAACACAATCTTTGGGTGGAATGTGAAAAATATATAAGTTTTTTGAAAGATGAGCTTCTAAAGCATCAAGAACTTGAAGGCCAACCTTATGATGTTGTAAAACTTCATGAGGAAATAATAACCTTAAAGACTACATTATCCAAGTTTGTCAATGGAACATATAATCTTAACAAGTTGTTAGGATACTGTAGAAGTTCTACTGACAAATCTGGAAATGGATATAAGGGGAAGGTAGATGTTCATGATGAAGACACGATTGTATGCTACTTCAGTGGAAAAATTAGACACATGACGTCTAGATGTAGGATCATCCTAAGAAGGGTTCATCCAACCCCTTCATGACTAACACAAAAGGACCCAAAACGATTTGCATACCTAAGAAAAGAATTTTTCCTATTAGAGATATCCTTAATAGTAGGAAACAAACTCCTGTCATGGTACCTAGACAGTGGATGCTCATGACACATAAAGGGAGAAAAGTCTATGTTCAAATTTCTGACTCCCTATCATGGTGGAGTAGTGCCTTTCAGAGGGAATCAAAAAGGTAGAATAACCAGTGTAGGTAAGATTGGTATTTATCCTTATCCCTATATTGATAATGTTTTGTTTGCTGAAGGTCTTAATCATAATCTATAGAGCACATGTCAATTATGTGATAGTGGATATAATGTGTCCTTCTACAAGGATGAGTGTATCATCAAGTGTGAGGCTATTCTTTGCAAAGAGAAAAGGCAACCTTTACAAGATAAGACTAGGGGAACTCTCAAATCAAAAGGTGTCATACTTACTAACCTTAATCTCCAAACTGCAGAAAACTTGGCCACACAAGTTTGAGGTTAATCTCCAAACTGCAGAAAAATAACCTTGTAAGAGGTTTACCATGTATGTCTTATAAAGATGATTTACTTTGTGAGGCATGTCAAAAGGGGAAACATATTTAAAACTCTTTTACCAATAAAACATAGTTTTCACCTCTACACCTCTCTAGCTATTACATCTTGATTTGTTTGGTCCAACCAGAGCTACGTCCACCAATTCTAAGAGGTATGGACTTGTCATAGTTGGTGACTACTCTAGATGGACATGAGTTATTTTCCTAAACCGCAAGGATGACACTTTTGACGTCTTCTTTAAATTGTGTAAATGAGGTCAAAACAAAATAGGAGTATGTATTACTTTGATCAGAAGTGACCATGAAGGTGAGTTGGAAAACAAAAGGTTCCAACTATTCTATGAGGAAAATAGAATTCTTCACAATTTCTCAACACCAAGAACTCTTAAATAAAATGGAGTAGTTGTAAGAAAGAACATATTTCTCCAAGAGATGGCTAGAACCATGCTAAATGAGTACTTAACCCCTAAGCACTTTTAAGCATAAGCAATGAATATTTCTTGCTATCTTCAGAATATAATTTATATAAGACCCATCTCTCTAAACTCTCACCCAAACCCTAGAGTCTCCTCTTCCACCATCCATAGCCAACCAATGATTGCCACGAGCCGCCGCCGCTTGTCGTCGGACCACCTCACAAAGAGGAACATTTTAATGGGAGCGGAAACTTCAAAACTCAACTCAAGGATTCGGTAGAGAACAGAGTCTCCAATCCTCCTTTCTTGGTTTCTTTGAGATAACCATGGTTTCCTTGTCTTCTCCTAGTTAGTTTAAGCCTCTCTTAGTATCTCTTGTGATTTGGGTATCGTTATTGGGTATTTTTACAATTCCTTTGAAAATCCTTTGAAAATGAGACGTTGTAAAAAGTTTCCTTTTTATAAAATTGATGTCATTTTTGTGACCTTCGTTGAGCCCTGGTCACATTGGCGTGATCGGAATTTCAAAGTGATGTCCTTTTGATGTGGACTTTCAAAACATCATTTTAGCCCTTTTAAATTTGAGTGGGTATTTGACCCGAATGTTAACATTAACCTTGCCTTTGAAATCTATACTGAATTATATTCGATTTGGTATATAGAGCTCTATGTTTGGACCAAAGCACATGAACTTGAGAGATCTCAAAACGACGTTGCAAGAAGCTAACAAAGAGATATAGATAGGTGAGGGGAATTTATTGTTTGTTTACAGCTTTTAATACTATAGTTGGGGTCAGGGAACCCAATTATGGGGATGTATATTTGTCCTTGTTGCGTGTTGGTTTTCAAGAAAAACTGTGTTTTAAACTAATGGGATGAGATATATTGGTTATTGATGAGTGATATTGTGAATGATGTTGTTGTTGTAATGATTAGATTTTTTGGGAAAAGTCTTAATTATGAAGGAAACCCTACCCAAAATTTTATAATCTATTCTCCTATTTACTTATTTGTTAAATTTTAAATGGACATGAGTTTGTTTTTTATATTATAGTTCTCCTCTTTAATTTAGAATTTTCTTAAAATATCAGTCTCGTGTTATTATAGATTGTGAATGTATGAGATTTATGTTGTCTGAAGACCTGGGGAATGTGAATCTCTGGCATGTGTTATATGTATATATGTGGAATGTGATTGCTTGTGATGTTAATGATATTGAAATGAGATTATGTTGATGTTTATGATGATGATATTGAAATGAAATGATGTTGATAATATTGAGATTGAGATGATATTGATGTTGATGATGACATTGATGAGAGATGATGTTGATGTTGATGATGTCATTGTGATAGATGTATGTTATGTATGTACATGGGGGGTGCAGTGACTTGTTGGATATCCCTGGGAGGTAAGATGATAGTTTAAGAATTTTAAGCATCCCTGGAAGGGGAAAGAGATTCCTTAGAAATTTTAACTATCCACGATCAATGCATTGATGGGCCCATGTTTCATACTTCATAATTGCATGGAAATAGAATGAAGACAATACGTACTTGTGGTTTTTCTGAGGATAAAAATGCAGGTACTTGGGGCATGTCACTCAATTTGGAACTCCCTTGTGAATCAGGCTGATCACCATGGGGGACTGGTCAGTGCACAACAGGGTGACCCCGACGAACTACTGAATTATTTTCCTAAATGAGAATGTCATGTGTGCACGCTTAGGCTATTTCCTGACGAATGGTACCACATTGCATTTAAGAGTTCAGTCAGGTGCATGCATCATTCTTAGCATAATTGATTTGAATTGTGGAAAAAGTTGATGACTATTTTGTTGAGTATGTGTTGAACTGATTGATTACTGAGAATGATTCTGGTTATTATTATTGTTTTCTTGCTAATCATTGTTATTTAATGATTTTTTATCTTGTATAATAAACTCACCATTGCAGTTTTTTACTGTGGTTGGTATCTGTGGTGATCGCGAACCTTCGTTTGTGGGAGTAGATGAGCGGTAGTAGGTGATATTGGAGAGATATCCTTTTGTTGGAGCCGCCAAGCCGACGTGATAACATTGGAATTTATTTTGGGAGAGAGTTGTGTTTTGTATCAACTCTTTCTTAGTTGGTTCCTTGTTTCTCTTTGATCAGGCATATAATCTCAAGCTTAGATATATGTAAAAACTGACTTATGTTCTGACATATGAATGATATCTATTGGTTTAATATATATATATATATATATATATATGCATGTATGTATGTATTTATTTACATATTTGTGCGTTTGTGATGAGTGTATTATCACGAGAAATTTACCCTCATTTTTCATAATCAAATTAATAGTGTTTTTATTTAAAATTTGAAAAGTATAAGTTTAGAGTAGTAATATCGTAGCGACGAGGCAGGTCATTACAATTTATATGCCTTGTCCTAGTTAGTTTGAGCCTATCCTTGTATCCCTTGTGATTTAGCCGCCGTTATTGGATGTTTTTTTTTTGTTTCCTTTGAAAAATTCTTGAAAATGAGACTTTATAAAAGTTGATTTTTTTTATAGAATTTATTTCATTTTTGTGACCTTATGTTGAACCCCGATCACATTGGCGTGATCAAAATTTTAAAATGATGTCTCTTTAATGTGGACCAAAAAAAAAACCATTTTAATCCCTTTTTAAAATTGAATAAGTATTTGAATCCAAATGTTAAAATTGACCCTATCTTTGAAATCTACATTGAATTTCTTTGATTTGGTATATAGAGCTCTACATTTGGACCAACGAACATGAATCTAAGAGATCTCTGAACGACACCACTAGGAGCTATCGGAGAGATATAGATAAGTGAGGGGAGTTTATGTTTTGTCTATAGCTTTTGATGCCATAGTTGGGGTCTAGGAGCCCAACTATGGGGTTTTGTGTTTGTCCTTGTTGCATGCTGGTTTTCAAGAAAAGTTGTGCTAAACTAATAGGATGCAATATATTTGTTATTGATGAATAAAATTGTGAATGATGTTGTTGTATTAGTTGATATTTTGGGAAAAGTCTTAATACAGAGGAAACTCTGCCCAAAGTTTTATATTTGTTTCTTGTTACTTATTTTATTAAAATTTAAATGGGCTTAAGAGTTTGTTTTGTTTACTATACTTCTTCTCTTTAATTTAGAATTTTCCCTAAAATATCGGCCTTCTTATATTACGAATGGTTATTATATGAAATTTATGTTGTTTGAAGACCTGAGAAATGTGAATTCCAAGCATAAGTTTATATGTATGTATGTGGAATGTGATTGCTTGTGATGTTGATGACATTGAGATGAGATGATGTTGATGTTGATGATGACATTGGGATGAGATAGTGTTGATGTTGATGATGACGTTGAGATGAAATAATGTTGATGTCGATGATGACATTGAGATGAGATGATTTTGATGTTGATGATGACATTGAGATGATATGATATTGAGGTCAATGATGTCATTGAGATGACTGCATGTTGTGTATGTACATGGGGATGCAGTGAACCTCTGAATATCCTTGGAGAGGGATGGAGATTTTGGTTTAAAAATTATAAGCGTCCTTAGAGAGGGAGGGAAGAGGATTGTTTAAATTTTTTAACTATTCAAGGTCAGTGCACTATTGTAGCCCATGTTTCATACTGCATAATTGTGTGGAAATAGTATAAACTTTGTCAGTAAGTACCTGTGGTTTTTCATGAGGAAAAATGCTGGCACTTGGGGGCATATCACTGGGTTTGGAACTTCCTTAAGACTCATGCTATTCAACATGGGTGGGGAGGAGTGGCCGGTGCATGACTGGGTGACCTTGACAGTTGCTGCTAGGTTTTCCTAAGTGAGAGTGTCATGAGGACACGCTTAGGCTATTTCCTAATGAATGGTACCACATTGCATTTGAGAGTTGAGTTAGGTGCATGCACATTCTGATCATAATTGATTTGAATTGTTGAAAAGTTGATGACTAGTTTGTTAGTGTATGTTTAACTAATAGATTATTAGAATGATTGTGATGATTTGTTATTGTGCTCCTTTCTAATCATTGTCAATCTAATAGTCGTTAATTCTTTATGATAAACTCACCCTTGATTTTGTACCATGTGGTTGGTAAACTTTTGTTTGTGGGAGAAGTTGAGCAACAGTATCACTACGATATAACAACTCTAAAACACAAAATTTCAATTTTAAGTGAAAGTTCTATTAATTTGATTATAAAAATGGTGGTAACTTTTTTCGCGATATACATCCATTAAATAACATATAAATACGTGTATATATATATGTGTGTATATATATTAAACGACTATATATATCATTCACATGTCAATGTATAATTCAATTTTTACATGTATCTAAACCTGAAATTTGCATGCCCAATCAAAACATCAAGGAACCAACTAACGAAGAGTTTCATAACAAAACACAACTCCAACGTTATCACATCGACTTGGCGGATCCAACAAAAGACCTCCCTCCAAAGACACCTACTATTGCTCATCTGCTACCACGAACGAAAGTTCGAGATCACTATAGGCCCCAACCACATAGTACACAATGCAATGGTGAGTTTATTGTAAAAGATTAACGAGTATCATATTAAAATGATTAGAAAGAAGAAAAATAACAAAAAATCACAATCATTCTCAATAATCTATTAGTTCAACATACCCTTAACAAACTGGTCATCCACTTTTCAACAATTCAAATCAATTATGCTCGGAATGATGCATGCACCTGACTCAACTCTAAAATGCATTATAGTACCATTCGAAAGAAAATAGTCTAAGCGTGCACTCATGACACTCTCACTTAGGAGAAATTGAAAACAACTATCGAGCTCACCCAGTGGTGTACAAGCCACTCCCCTCATGTTGATCAACATGAGTCTCAAGGAAGTTTCAAACCGAGTGAAATACCCCTAAGTACTAGGATTTTTCCTCATGAAGAACCACATATACTTACTGACAAGTTTATACTATTTCCACTCAATTATGCGGTATGAAACATGAGTTCGAACAATACGTTGACCTTTGAAAGTTAAAAAATTTAAACAATCCCCTCCCCTCTCCAGGATGCTTATAATTTTTAAATCAATCCTCTTCCCTCTTTAAGAATATCCAAACAGGGTCACTACATTCCCCATGTACATACACAATATACATTCATCTCAATGTCATCAACATCACAAGCAATCACATTCTACATATATACATATAAACTCATGCCTAAGATTCACATTCCCTAGGTCTTCAGATAACATAAATCACATCTAATAATAATTCGTAATATAACAAGACTGATATTTCAGGGAAAATTATAAATTAAAGAAAAGAACAATAATACACAAAGCAAACTCTTAAACCCATTTAAAATTTAATACAAGAAGTAATAAAAAGGACATATATAAAATTTTGGTTGAGTCTCCTCAGTCATTAACATTTTTCCCAAAAATTTCAATCAATACAACAACATCATTCCCAGTTATATTTATCAATAATAAATATATTGCATCCCATCAGTTTAAAACACAGTTTCTCCTTGAAAATCAACATGCAATAGGGATAAACATACAACCCTATAATTGGGTCCCCAAACCCCAACTATGGCGTCAAAAGCTTTAAGCAAACCATAAACTCCTCTAACCTATCTATATCTCCCGGTTAGCTTCTCACAACGTTTTTTTGAGAACTATTAGGTTCACATTCGTTGGTCCCAACACAAAGCTCTATATACCAAATCAAAGATAATTCAGTATAGATTTCAAAGACATGGTCAATTTTAACATTCGGGGTCAAATATCCACACAATTTTAAAAGAGACTAAAATGATGTTTTGGGGGTTAATTGAGAATTTTTAGTTTAGTAGTTTTCTATTCTTTGTAGTTTATTTGACCTCTCTTGGGTTCTTATTTTCTCACCATAACTCAGTTTTGGTCTTCTGAAAATAATTGGGGTTAATTGATAATTATTGATTATTTTTGGATTTTGTGTTTACTTGACCAATCTTCCTTGTACAGGACCTAGAGGATTCTACTAAAATCCAAATGGAGTGTATGAGTAGTCCTTGAAAAGATAAGGAAAAGAGACACAATTTTGTTACAGATAAGCGTGGGTCAATTCTTTCACATTGAGGGTCATTTTAGGAATGGAAGTCACAACCTCTGCATTTGAGCATTAAGCTACAAGATTGGGCTTTGATTTTTGTAATTAGCTTAATTAGATAAATTAGATGGGCCTAATCAAGGCCTATCCCTTCCTAATGTTCAATCACTATATATTAATGTAGTTAGTTAGTTAGTGAGTTACTTTATTTTGTACAAACATATTTTAGAAGCTTCTTGTGCAATTTTTAGGATTAAACTCTTCTCTCTTTTTCTTTCAATTGTTCTTTCATTTTTCTTCTTCCTTTCATCTCTGCTCTTCTCTTTTCTTGCAAAAATTTCATTTCTCCTCCACAGTGATGATCATGGAAGACTAAACAAGCAATTAATCCAAGGATTTAGTCCAAGCAAGGAAGAATTTGAGTTCCAGTTTAGTATTTCAATCTCTATGTGAATGTTCATCTCTTTCTTGAATCCTATTTTTGATTTTCATGATTATGAATGTTCTTAGGATTGAAAATGGATTAACTTATGGATTCATTTCCTAATTTTGAAATTTAATTATAGATTGTTTAGATGATATTTCAATCTGATTTGTGATTTCAATTGATTTAGCAGTTAATTTGAATGAACTGCTTCTACTAACACTGGATGAACCTTCATAACCTGATCATTCTTTGAAGAAAATTGCTTGTTTTGGTGAATTGGATTGATGTTCTTGAATATGTTTTACGTCTTTCATCAATTCTATCAACTTCTGCATTTTCTGCAATTCTTGTTTATGTTGATGCAATTTTCTTTTATTGTCTATAAATTGTTCGTTGAAATTCCCCTGCTATTTATTAATGGATTGAGTTCATAACCAAAGTGAATCGTATCTTTGAGTTGATCTAGGTTATTCTTGTACTGTAATCCTAAAGCTCGACCAACCCGAGTCCACAAGGTGACTCTCAAGAATACATGATCACCAACCTTGAATTTCAGGTCATACCTCCTATTGCTTGATAAATCTTCTGCCTACTCTGAGCAATCCTCAATCTCTCTTGGATCAACTTGACCTTCTCAGTGGTTTGTTGTACCACTTCGGGTCCCAAGGTTAGGTTCTCTTTGGGTTCTAGTCAACACAGGGGTGTCCTACACCTTCTACCATATAGAACTTTGTATGGAGTTATGCCAATGGTAAAATGAAAACTATTGTTATATGTGAACAATATCAATAGCAGAAAAAGTGGGTCTAAAGTTGAATGAAACCTTGTTGTTTTGTGATGCAAGACATTTCTTCAATGAACCCTAAACTGTAACACCCCCGTATGCATCTGGTGTATTAACAATTACTTAATCAGATTAGCGCAGTAACAATTTCAAATCGAATAATCAAAAACCAGCGGAAGTGTTTTAATAAAAATATGACATCATCGTCATTTCCTTTCAAAACCATATATCTTGATTCATTATGTATGGTAAGTATCCAAATTCCTAATACGAATGTCAAGGCTTCACAACAAGCCATAACGATCCAGATAACATAAACAACGGCAGATAAAGACAATAAAGTCCATACATATACAACAGGAGAATCAGAAACCACATATATCAATATGGGTATAAATATATATATCATCAAAACCACCACTGTGGCTATATGAAAGAATAGGCATCCTGTGTCATGATCTCACAAATCACATCCTCACAAGAGGGCATAAAACGTACAACATCTGTACATCACAATCCATACAGGATCCAAAATATGTGTACACACACATCTTCCCATGCAGGGGTACAAAATACATCATATATACATATAATCAATGAGCCACAGTGCTCTCAAAATTCTGCCAAGCAGCTACATAGTCCGTCCATACTGGGGCCTCCCGCCCTGGGACCCTTCATCTCTGCAGATGCATCACCTGCAAAAACATAATCCCCACACACAGGGTGAGATACAATCTCAATAAGCTCAGGGTTCTTGAAGGCTTCTTCTCCCCCTGGCTCACTTCCATGATACACAACATCAAAGGCATCACAACACTAGGCCTCCTGGCCCTCACAACAACATATAGACATTCTCTAGCTCTAATGTGTATCTGCCGTACTACGTCCGCCAAAGATGCATCATCATCAGCATCAGGACACTCAGTCCTCAGTGTGAGATCGGAACTCACACTTTTTCCATCCCATTAGGAGCTACCCCTTTACGCATGGATGCACGTATATGGCACCTCTGAGTATAGGCTTCAACCGCGATGGGACCACCTATTTCTGGTCTTAAGGGATCATACACCCTTTACGTGAGCAAACCGACTAGGAGTTGCGCTCTACTCCTAGGGAGGTCCATATTTATCTAACTGGCCAGAAGATCTATCCGAAAGGCAACAAAACACAAAGCACAGAAACATGCATACATATTATCATGAGGAAAGCTGTTGTAACGACTTCCTTTTCTTACGTATTTAGCTTATTAATTAGTTAATTTGCGAATGGAATTTTTTTTTTATTTACTTGCTAAAAAAATTAAGTTACCATAAACTTAAGCTAATTCCTTAAAAATTCATCAAAGTAATTAAGGTGAATGAGCTAATAAATATCCAACGTAGTTAAGTTCCCATATAAACAGTCCATAGTACAGAGCCAATAAACAGACAGACAGTCTCAAATACATATTAAAAACCACAAAACAAACCACAAAACAGTAAGTATCACAACATCTTCATCACATCATCCACGCATATCCTTAATCCAACATCCATGCTCTGCTACTACTGTTCATCTGCTCGCCCAAATAAATTGGGGTCATTACAGGTGTCAAC
>PYAF01004504.1:25726-50544 GCA_007407185.1 Glycine tomentella | reverse complement strand
CCTTTTTCTACATTCTTCTTGCTGCTGCCTTCATGTTTCACGTGCTAATCCATTTGGTGTAGCAATTTCCGTTTTGCTTTTATGCTTCACGGTTTAGTATTTTCTTTTGCTAGCTTTTGGTTTTTGTAAGCATCTTAAGCATTAATTAGCCCTTTACACATGGACCAATCACATTAGACTAAGCTTTTTATTCTTTTATGTGTTGATTCTTGACTTTTCAAAGCTCTTTCTCCCTTGCATTTCATGTTACACGGTTACTTTGTAGTTTTAAAGCCAAACTTACACAATTTTCCTTTTATGCCATATAATAGTAATTTTCTAAATTCTTAGTGGTCCAATTTTTGGTTAATTAATAAAATTGCTAACTAACTTATTAAAAAGGTCTATTTATTCTATAATTGAAAGAAAATCTTATAAATGGTATTCATCATTTTTCTGTGTTTTTTAGATACTTCGGTTAGCCTGTATTAAATTCTTTTCCAAAATTTCTATTAAAATTCCTAGAAATGCTAATTTATGGTTTCTTATCAACTACTTTGTTTATAATTTGTTTTCTAACAGTATATTGGCTCGTCCTTAAGTCCCTGCAGTATTTTCAAAGTTATCGGGTTATTTTGAGGGTAAAGGGTATTTTGGTCATTTTGTAAAATAGCTAGGGGCGTTTTCGTCATTTTACCTAATAATTTACTTAGAAAAATATAACAAAGGTTTCTAAAAAATAAGGGTGTTACAGCTGTAACATCTAATTCAATGCATATGAATCATGTATGTAACCATTACTCCCTCGAAAGTTGGTGGAACTCAAGCAGTGGGAAACACTCCCAAGAACAAAGAATTTACCTGGCAAAGCCGTGCTCTGCTGTTCAATCCCTGAACTATGGTCTCCGCCACTGACACCCTCAGTGTCACGCGCTATACAAAGGCACACAAGCAATCAACAATGTGATAACCCTAAGTTATGGCATGGTTGGTGCTGATAGCGCCAAGTCTGGCGCTGATGGCGCCAGAGTCTCTGGAAGCTTACGCTCAGGGAGCCAATGTCACGCTGAGGGCGCCAGAGGCTTTTCCAGACCGTGAGGATAGCGCCATAGGTGGCGCGGGTAGTGGCCTGGAAAACCAGATTTCACTGGAAATCCACGCGACCAGTGCCAAGTGCGGCGCTGATGGCGCCATAGGTCAGGAAAGGCATAGCGCGGATGGCGCCAGTCTGGCGCGGGTAGCGCCAAAGGTTCTGGAAGTTGACGCTGGGGGCGTGGGAGTGGCGCTGGTGGCGCCACCTAAACTGCCATATTGGCGCGGTCAGCGCGGGAGCTGGCGCGATCAGCGCCAGAGCTCGGGCAGGCAGAATATAAGAGGGCAGTCGCGTTTTGGAGAAGAAGAACTTCTTCTTCTTCCTTCCTTCAGCCCCAGCCTCCATTGTTGATGTTTCAAAGCTTCCTAGAACCTTGTTTGCCAGCCTAAACACTTCCCTGTGACCTAGAAACCAGTTTTAACCGATTGAAAGCTTAAAACCTTCATCAATTCCTAAGATTTGAGCAAAATCCCAACCTTCAGAGAAACCTCAGAAAAGTGAGTGTGGGCGAAGACCATAGGCGCGGAACGGACGGCAGAGCTTAGGAAAGCTGTCCTTCAGCCTTGTGAGTCGTCACTGAGGTAAGAAGCCTGAGTTTCTCCGGTTGATTTGGGATTTGAGAAATCTGTGGATTTTGTGAATTTTGTTGCTCTGGGGCTAGAATTAGCCCAGAATTCTGTTGGGAAACCTGATTACAATTGTTTAATGATGAAGGAATAGCTTTCAGTTTTTGATTCTGATGACTTTGAATATTGGCGCTGTGAATGCATGAGTGACCGGTGTAGAGTCACTTATCCCTGGTTTTCTGACATGCATGAGCCATGACTGAGTCTGTATTGAGCCTGAGAGGCTATTTGGACGGTGTCTGGATTGAGAGCCAGACCGTTCTATTGGTATTCTGAATTTTGGGCCATAGTTTAGACATATGTTATGTGTTGAGTCTGCGATGACTCAATGGCCCTGATAACAGCTTGATATATGTGTATGATCTGAGAAAAAGCCTTGTGTGGGCAGAATTGATTACACCCTAGGATAGGGGACTTACATTCTGTAATTGAATGTGTGTGAAATGGATTGTGATATAAATTACTTATGCCGTGATTAGGCATTGATTCTGAGACTGTTGGCAGTGGAAGCCACAGACCTGGGAAGGAACTACGAGCTGGAACCTTACCAGGTAAGTTCAGTGTTCCCTGGGAATGAATTCCCGTTTTGGTTGCACACCACACTCCTGGGGACTGGTGGTCATGATTCATGATGCATGCATTGGCTGTGACATTATTGTATTGAGATTGTATGCATTGCATTGGATATTTGTGCTGTGCTTGAGCTGTCTGTTGGCCAATAGACGAATACCGGCGTTGAGGAGCTCCGCCGTGTATTCCGGACGTTGAGGAGCTCCGTCCCTGGCATCGAGGAGCTCTGCCAGAGATCTGTTGGCCAATAGATATATACCGGCGTTGAGGAGCTCCGCCGGGTATTTTGGGCGTTGAAGAGCTCTGCCCGTGGCATTGAGGAGCTCTGCCACACTATGACAAGTACTAACGTTGAGGAGCTCCGTCAGTAGGCGTTGAGGAGCTCCGCCAGGCATTGAGGAGCTCTGCCTCCTGTCATAGGTCTGCTTGTGATGATGATTATGTGATCTTGAGGCCAGTGGGCCATATATGAGATGTATATACCTGTTTATGTGTTGTGAATCTGTGAGCCAGGGTGGGAATGATTTCCCAAGGACCCTGAGCTTACTGAGATATGTTATCTCACCCCGTGTGGGGCTTATATGATTTCAGGTGATATTACTGGCAGAGAAGAGCAGTCTCAGGGCAGGAGGCCCAGTTGAGACTAGGCTGCTTGATGTCGGAGCTGGAAGAATCTTTTTGGTTTTATTTTGCTGTATAGTTCTGTACTCCCTCATGGAGGGTTGATATTCTTTTGTACCACCACGGGATGTGTGGTGTGGACTCTGGACACTTATATGTATATGTACAGAACTTTGTGATATATGATACGTACCATTTCCCTGAGTATAAGTGTCTTGTATCTGTTACCTGCCTGTATAATTAAATTGTATGGCTTTTGAAATATGAACTGGATCAGCATGCGATTGTTTTGTATTTTACAGTTTTGGTTATTCCATACATAATGAATCAAGAAAAACGATTCTATGCTTCCGCTGAGTATTATTTTATGTTGATTAAACGCTAAACTGATAATAATAATGTTAACGCACCGGAGGCCTACGGGGTGTAACAAACAACTGTTCTCAACCGTCAGAAAGTAAAGAAACGCCAAACTCTTTCATTATAATCCCATTTCCTCTATTTTCAAGCTATAAGAACTAGTCACCTAACCAGTGACTTATAGACCTTCAGCAGGATCTATCTCGGCCTAACCAAGGCATGAGAGTCTCCCTAAGACTCTACATCAACCAATTCAAAGGGTTCAACACCCTAACCATACCACATTTCAATGATTTTCAAATTGGCTAAAACAGTTACTTCAACACAATTTCACTGTTTATATAGCCTCCTGAGCACATATTGTAAAAGCACCTAGGCTCATACATAGCATAATCTCATCAATTTGACCAACATTTAGCCTACTCATACATTTCTCAGAGCCAAATTCCAAAGTCCATAAAATTTATATTTCAAGGCTAATCCTTCATCACAACAACCTCCTAAGCATACTTTTCTAAAGGACCCAAGACTAATTTCAATTCTAACTCAAAAGGGTCACTATTCACCTCAAGAACAAATTCTTAAATAATTGGTAGAATTTGTGTTTCTTACCTCTAAATCGACAAGGAAGGCTAGAGGACAACTTCTCCAAGCTTGGGTGTCCTTAAAACGTCTCATTTCCCCTCCAAATTCAAAATTTGAGAAGTTCCCTGGACAAAATGATCTCTCTGTTTGATGGCTTTCAGGGAAAAGTGATGATGGAATCTAGCTCATTGAGTAGTTCCCTTCAACTTTCATGTTGGAAGTGAAGTGTTTTGGTCAATGGTTGAGTGGGTATAGAGCTTCCCAAGCTCAACAATGGTGGAACACGAAGCGGGGAAGAAGAAAGCAAGGTTTTGGCCCAAAAATTGTGAAAATGGCCTTTTATAGTGGCTCAGGTCGTGCCAGATTCCAGAGAAAATAGGCTTTCTGGGGCACTTCTGGCGCTAATCGCATCACTCTAGCGCTAACCGCGCTAGATCCCAGACAAGCCAATTTTTTTTTTTTTGAAAAAACCTAGGTCATTATATAAAACATCTATCAAGAGCTGATAAGGACCTTTTGGTGACATGCTGAGTTCTTCAACAAGATCATAGTCTCCAAGGTTTTGGGAGTAAATGTCGTACTATCCAATGGACCATTGCTAAAGCAACAGGGTGTCTGCGCAAGGCGACACTTACCAAGAGGGCTGGGAGAAGAACTATGACTCCCACGTCACTATAGCTCTCTACAAAGACAATGGTGACAAGGCTAGTGATAAGAAGACTATCGTCTAACACTTGATGTGTTAGAAGGAAAAAATACAAGCGTATTTTGAAAAAGAGTGTGCTTCACAAAGTTGGCTCTAAGATGACCCTCTCTGACCTCCATAAGTTTGTACTGTTTCACTTGATGGAAAACCTTCTATTCGACCTTCCAAACATAATATACATCAACATTATGAAGAACCTTAATGGCTTTGGTGGTCTAGATGAAATCTACAATGCCTCATCAATAAGCTTCTATGATATCACGGAGTCTATCATGTGTCCAACATGATAGGTGAGGATTCAAAGCATAGTTTAATAGTTAAAGGTTCAGTAGTCCTAAACAACAAAAGTTTAGCAAAACTAACCTGAAGGCTACAAAGGTGGCCTTGGAAATGATATTGTTGTGGCACATCATGTTGTTCAAGTGTTACAACCTGCTAGGAAGTATCACTTTGATGATGCTTGTGTTTGCTTCAAAAGAGATGGTGACAGCTACTCCTTCATCCAACATGTTGTTCATCTTTGCTCCATTCCATACAGAGGAACATACAACTTAAGGAAGATGACAAAAGCCCAAATGATAGCACATATGACTAAGATCCATGAGGCTCAATAGAAGAGGAGAGTTGATGTTGTTGCTGAGGTTGTTAGGAATGAATTTGTCGCCACTGTTCAAGCTTAGGCATCTGCTAAAGCAGTGGCCGACCCTGTCGTATGTGGGGTCCTTATTGACCTTACAAACACTGGTGTCATGGACAAGACTGGTGAAGAATGAAATGCAACTTTAGCTAATGAGGTTGAACCACTTATTCCAGATCTTGCATCTAAGTAGTCTACAACTTCAAATGAAGCCACATCTCGAGATAAAGTAGAACATGATGTTGTTAATGTATATTCCACAAGTTCTTGCCCTACTACTCTCAACTATGCACAACCCACTACCATCACTTATGATTAGGTTTAGGATATGATCGGCCAAGCAACAGAGTCATTTGCAGAATGACAACGAGAAGAGAATGAGCAGTTTTGCCTGTCTATGTAGAATGCCATTACAACACAGTTCTCCAACCATGGCATCGACCTCTTACAGAACATTCAACAAACTTAACTATCAATGCTTGGAACCATTGCTACCTCTACACCTGCACCTATAACACCCATATACCTGGTTATCTTGAATCTCTACCACTTTCTCAAGATTCCACCACCAACCTCTTAATACTGACGATGATGATCTTCAATTATTCTATCTTCGAACCCATCTTTTTGCTTGTGACAAAAGAGGGAGAAATAAGAATTTTGATTATAATGAAAAACGTTTTTTTATATATAAAAGCAGTCTTTAAGTATTCACATATACTTTTTTTTTTTACTTGTTACATTCTACTACTATATTTATTTTATATATACATGTAATTTTCTTGCTATGCTTGAACTCAAGAGGAGTTTAACTGCATTACATTCTCTCTTATAACTCTTCTTTTTTAATCAAAATTTATATTGTTTGTAATCAACAAAAAAGAGGATATTGTTACCTCTAGACAACCATACATCTCATCCACCCTAGATTTTGATGGATAAAATAAGTATAAGTTATTGATATTTTAATCAGATTGTTGAAAAGTGCATTGTTAAAGGAATATTGCCCACATCTATAGAGAGTATGCTCTATTTTAACCTAGCGTCCAACATCCTATATTCAATGAGCATCCACTCTTGTGCATAATAGTATAACACGTGTTCATAAAGTAATCTAGTGCGTCCAGTCTCAAAGAATGTTTCACGAAAAAGGGAAGTGATCATCTACTATTTTCTTCACAATTTATTTTCCTCTCTTACATTTTAATATCAAACATTTGAATTTATGAAAAGAACATTATAGAGGAGAGTAGAAGGCTTCCGTGGAATATTCTCTTGAAGGTCACTTTCAAAGTAGACAAAAAGCATATGATGTTGTTTGTACTTCATACAAATCCTAGCCATTCAGAGCTTGACACGTCGACTAATTCCTCTATATGAGACAATAGTCGTGTAACGACCAGCCTCGTCGCTACGGCATCACTAACTCTAATTGTGTGAATTTCAAATTTTAATGAAAACTCCATTAATTTGATTATGAAAATGGTAGTAAGTTTTTTGCAATAATACAATCATCATACACACGATACAATTACAATAATTGAATACATATGTATACATATACTAAATCAGTACTCATCACTCACATGTTTAGAACTTAATTTACTTTTACACGTATTTACAACTCAAAATATACATGTCCACATAAAGAATTAAGAGACTAACTATGAAATATTTGATTAACAAAACACAACTCTTTCCAAAAAGAGTTCAAAGGCTCCAACAAAAAGAAGATCTCCCTCCACGGTCACATACTGCTGCTTATATGCTCACACGAATGAAGGTTCGCGATCATCACAGGTACCAACCACACGGTACAACAAATGCAAGGGTGAGTTTATCTTACCAAAAATAGCAAGTACCATATAACACTAATCAAATGAGAACAGCAATAACAACTCTAACCATTCCTAAAATTAATCAGTTACACACCCCCATGCAACAACTAGTCATCCACTTTTCCACAATTCAACACAATTATGCTCAGAATGATGCATGCACCTGACTCAACTCTTAGAATGCAATGTGGTACCATCCTCATGGAAATAGTCTATCTTGGGAAAATGATGCAGTTGCTCATCGAGGTCACCCTGTCGTACACTGGTCGCTCCCCCCTATGGTGATCAGCCCTGAGTCTCAAGGGAGTTCCAAACAAAGTGATTGTCCCCTAGTACACCCAGTACTTACTGTCCATCATTCTATTTCCATCCATGCAAATATGAAGTATGAAACATGGGCACCATCAATGCACCGACAATGGATAGATAGGGATTGGAATTTTAAACAATCTCCTCCCTCGCAAGGATAACCAGTCATACACCCTTTATGGGTATCCATGTATATCCACATCACACAGTGACATTGTTCACATCAATATTATTTCTCATCAATGTTATTATCAACATCCACATCATGTCATCTCAGTGTCATCAATAACATCAACGTCATTTCATTTCAACATTATCATCATACACCAATATCATCTCATTTCAACATTGTCAACCACATTAACATTATCTCATTTAAACATCACCAAACACGTAAATATTATCTCATTTCAACATCATCATCATAATCATCAATATCATCTCATTCATTCATAATCCATATTACCATGAGACTAGTATTTTAGGAAAATTCTAAATTAAAGAGGACAATTATAGTATAGAAAAAAAACTTTCATGCCCATTTAAAAATTTAGTCAAGAATTAAATAGAGAATGAATTATAAAATTTTGGGCAGAGTCTCATCTATAATTAAGATTTTTCCCAAAAATCCAATCATCACAACAACAACATCATTCACAGTTTTATCCATCAACAAGAAAATTCATTGCATCCCATTAGTTAAAAACATCATTTGCCTTGAAAATGAGCACACAGATGAACAAACACACATCACTCATAAGTACATCACATCCCATTAGTTAAAAACTTAGTTTTTCTTGAAAAACCAGCACACAGCAGGGACAGGCAGTTATCTTCATAGTTTGACTCCCTGCCCCCAACTATTTTATCAAAACTATAACTAAATAATAAACTCCCTTACCTAACTAGGAGTTCTCCCTGTTACAGCCTAGTGGTGTTGTTTCATGATTCTTTGAATACGCGTGCTTGTTCGAATGCAGAGCTCTATATACCTAATTGAAGATAATTTAGTATAGATTTCAAAGGCAAGGTCAAAATTAACATTTAGAGTTAAATACCCACTCAAATCGAAAAGGGGCTAAATTCTGATTACACCAATGTGATCAGGGTTCAACAAGGATCATGGAAATGACATCAATTTCATAAAAAGGAGACTTTTACAACATCTCATTTTCAAAGGGGTTTTCAAAGAATATCAAGAGATATCAAGAGAGACTTCAAACTAGCTAAGAGAAGACAAGGAAACCATGGTTACCTCAAAGAAACAAAGAAAGGAGGATTTGAGGCTCCTCTCTCTACCAAATCCTCGAGTTGAGTTTTGAAGATTCCACTCCGGTTAAAGTGTTCCTCTCCGTGCGGTGGTGGTCGCCGGTGGCCATGACTGGTGGAGGAGGATGGTGGGGAGCTTGGGAGCTGTTTGGGGGAGGAAGAAGACCAAATTTCGTGGTTTGAACACTGTTGTACGCATTTATCACCACCTTGACTCGCCAGGCAAAAAAAAATGCCTACAAATATTCGCCTGGGTGAGCTGACCCAATTTTAAAATTAAGGAAATCCAATGGTTAACCAATCCATAATTGTGATTTTACCAAAATAGGTTTTGTCAAACTCGGAATCACTCAATTTTCAGCACAGCTCAAACAAACTTCTCACAACCTAACATACATACCAAGCAATTTAAAATGCACAACAAATCAACCAATCTAAATTAATCAAATAATCAAAAAATCACAACAAATACATCAAATATATATTTTGAGTTATTAAAATTTCAGGGTGTTACAAGTCTTATCAAGATAACGACACAAATCCCACAACAAGTATCTCGCTGAAGTTTATAAAGGATGTCTCCCTCAATGAAGCCACTGATGAGAAACGAAAAAAAAAAAAAAGAAAGAACAACAGTGCAAGAAATATTTGAAGAGAAACTTTGTCATTATCACTACAAGTTTTATACTGTTATTATCCTTTGGAAAGCAAAAAAATTTGTGTATGTTCCTAATTGTATATTCACTCTTTGAGTGTTAGGAATACTTGTATTCAATCAAACATTTTTTTGTGAAAGCCAGGACTGGCTTAGTGTTAAAAAATAGTTGGGTTATTAGATTCAGGGGGAGTCTAACAAGATACCAAAAATGGTGTTAAGAATACTTGTAAAGCCAATGTGGCGGATTAGAATACTTGTTTACTTCATGCATTATGTGCGACTATTACGTCATGCATTGAATGTCAACCATAGTCTTAGGAGGTTTCAAGGATAATTGGGAAATGATAATTTCTTACTTCATAAGTATTTTCATTTGTTATAGTTGTCATTATTTGCACTTATTAAGTTATGTTTTATTATATGATGCATAATTTTACTGATCTAAGACCATTGGAACCTGAGAGAATAAAGGAAATTCGCATTCAGTGGGCATAATGTTTACTAAGAGTTAGAAATGAAGCACTAAGGAATTTTACGATTGTTAGAGTTATGTAAATCTTAGGTTATAGAGTATATTTATGTATTGAAATTGGTGTTCATGTACTTTCAGTGTTTCTTTATTTAATAGTATTTATTCAATAATAATTTGAATATAATATATAATTTGCATTTTTTGGTCTATTTGCTATTGATGTTGTATAGTGGATTTCAACATTGATTTTACAATCTATGTTAAAAATGACCTACTTTTAATGACGATTGTTTCCATATCAATTTAAAACCGATGTTGAATGTTTATAAAAATGATGTTAAATGCCTATTTTATACTAGTGCAGGAGTACCAGGACAAAATACCTAAAGTAATCAAGCTTTAACTAATGGAACTGATAACATGTGTCATATCGCTTCAAAACAAATAAAACTACGCTAATTCTGTATCACAGGATTAACCTAGGTCGACTGAAAGATACAATCTATTTGGTTCCATCTTCAATTTATTGATAAACAACAGGGGGATTTTTATCGAACAGTTTGTAGGAAATGAACAAAAATTGTGAAAAGATAAATTAAAATTGAATAAAAATGTAGAAACTAACATAATTGATAAAAGTTATTGTAAAACAAATTAAAGAATATCAATCTAATTCACCAAACTAAGCAATGCAAATTATCATAGTTCTCAGATAATGATCTTGTTATGAGAGTTCAATCAATGCATTAGAAGCGGTTCGATCAAATGAACTCCTAAATTAATTGAAACCACAAACCCAATTGAAATATCATCCAAACAATCTGTGATTAAAATTTGAAATTAGGAAATGAATTTTAACCTAATCCGTTTTCAATCCTAAATAGAGGATCGAATTAGAAAATGAACATTCATAAAAAAATTGAAATACCAAACCAGAACTCAAATTCTCCTTGCTTGGACTGGATCCTTGGATTGATTGATTGTTTAGCATTCCATGATCATCATCAGTTGAAGAGCCATGAGATTTGTGGAAGAAAATAGAAGAACAAAACCGAAATGAAGAAGAAAACTGAAGAACAGTGAAGAACAATGAAGAACAATGAAGAACAATTGAGAGAAAAATTGAGAAAATATTTTAATTCTGAAAACTTGTAAAAAGACTAAAAATCTTGTTTGTACCAAATGAAATTCTTTTTTAAACTAACTAATTGCACTAATATATAGTGACTAACTTAGTAGGAAAGGATGGGCCCTAATTAGGCCCATCTAATCTAACTAATTACTAATTACTCCAATCAAAGCCCAACTCGTAGCCCAAAACTGAAGTGCAGAGGTTTTGACTTCCAAGCCTAAAATAACCCTCAAAATTATCTCTGACAAAATTGTATCTATTATCCTTATCTTTCCATGGACTACTCATAAGCTCCATTTGGAGTTCTATAGTATCCTGTAGGTCCTGCACAAGGAAGATAGGTCAAGTAAGCAAAAAATCTGAAAATAAGCAAAAATTATCAATTAAGCCCAATTGTTTGCCTAAGACAAAAACTGTGTTAGAGTGAGAAAATAAAAGTCCAAGAGAAGTCAACTAAGCTAAAAAGAATAGAAAAATATTAAACTAAAAATGCTCAATCAAAATACCCCACACTTAAACTTTTGCGCTCCTGGGCAAAACTAAAAGAAAGAGTAAGAGACAAATTCAAAATAAATTAAACGACAAAGCTAAAGAAAGGTTTGAACATGGCACACACAATTTTCAATGGATTCGAACAATGCACAAAAGTGAGAAAGATGAAAAATGGAAGAATGATATTAAGGTAACAAACAATCCATGAACACATGATCACAAAGTGCAAAGTGGAAAAGTAGTAAAGTTAAAATTAAGAATGCACTAAGGTGATAGAACTCTCTTAAAGAACAACACTCAACCTCATCTGATGTGTATGGGTTTGTGTTTACACTCAAACACCACATGTAACTAGCACATCCAAATTTTGACAAAACTCTAATTCATTCAACTTGAAATACACATGCAAGAAAAGATCAAAAGGACTTTTATTGGTTTGTAATGTATGGCTTAGGTAAAGGGTGGATAAGAGACTGATATTTAGGCTAAAACTAAGAGAAAAGAGGGGCAATAGGGAGTAAGCCAACAAGTAAAAAGAGGGGTATAAATAAAGAAACAAGGTGGAGAACAACGATATTAAAATAAAAAGAACTTACAAGGATGAAAATGAACCACAACTAACTTTTATTGCATTTCTTTTTTTTTCTTTACTTGTACTTATTTTTTATTGTTTATATTTTTTTCTTTGAACTGTTGCTTTTTAAACTCTTTCTTTCTTTTTCTTTTCTTTTATTTTTCTTTTCTTCAAAATCAAAACAAAATAAAAAATACCCCACACTTGTTTGAAACCCACTCCCAAAACAATTCCAAGGCCCCATTTCTCCTTAAAGTTAGGATAACATGGTTTTCCCTTTTTTTAGTTTGTAATAAGCTACACAAGAAAGAAAAGGTTAAAGGCTCAAAAAGGGTGACAATGGATATCAATGTAAGGATAGGCTTATTTGGCTAGTGGATAAAAGAAAGAAGGCCTAAATCATCTCAATCAAAGCATATGCAACAAGGAATGTCAAAAGAAGCAAGGCAAAACATAGAGTAATCTAGCACAAGGGTGAAATTACACATGAAAGAACATGAATGAAATAATGTGATTTATCCACAAAATTCCAAGAAATCACAAGGCATAATTCTATCACACATTATCCATCTTAAATTTTATTTCTCAAGCCTACTTATCACTCCAACAATTGCAACAATGATTCACATCAAGCATAAACCTCTCAATCACAAAAATTGGTACAATTCTTACAATTTATACAAGTTAGAAATCCTTTGAAAAACATGGAAAAGGTGCCTAAATTCTATTTTTTTTATTTTATGAATGTAAAAATAGAAAAACAATAAAACAAAACAAATACAACAAAACAATAACAAAAAACAAAAAAAAAATAGATAAAAACAGTAACAGAAACAAAACCAGAAACAGAAAAAAGAAAACAGATTTTTTAATCATTCACCCCACACTTGAAATTCACATTGTCTTCAATGTGAGCATGCATTAAAATGCAAACAAATAGACAACAAATAAAAAGAGGGAAAAGGAAACTCCCCAAATGTCATTCAAGACACATCGTCACATAAAATTGGCAAGACTAAAGAGAGGTCTGCCACAAGCTCCTTCTCCACTTGAGGGCTCTCATGAAATAACTTGAGTTAGTGACCATTCACTTTGAAGACCTTACCGATAACTTCATTTTTAATCTTAACTACACCATGGGGAAAAACATTAGTGATAACAAAAGGTCCATCCCAACTAGATCGAAGTTTACCAAAAATATGCTTGAGATGAGAGTTAAACAAGAGCACTTTTTGGCCAATATGGAACTTCTTCCTAAGAATCCTAGAGTCATGAAATCTCTTCACTTTCTCCTTGTAAATTTTTTAGTTCTAGTAGGCTTTTAAGCGGATCTCTTCAAGTTCTTGCAATTGAAGTTTCTCTTCCATACCCGCTTCATCAAATTCCATGTTACAACTCTTCACCTCCCAATAAGCATGATGCTCAATCTACACCGAAAGGTGGGATGCCTTACCAAAAACCACCCTATGAGCCCATAAAGCATCTTCAAGTAGCTTGCTCCAATCCTTCATGTTGGGTTGCACTACCTTCTGCAACACTTGCTTGATCTCTCTGTTAAAAATCTCTCCTTGCCCATTAGTTTGGGGATGATAAGTTGTATCAACTCTATGCATAACCCATACTTCTGATGCAAGGATGTCAATGACCTGTTACCAAAATGGCTCCCCTAGTCACTGATAATGGCTCTAGGCACACCAAATCTGCAAAAAATGTTGGATCTCACAAAATCCACAACAATTTTAGAATCATTAGTTCTAGTAGCCTTAGCTTCAACCCATCTAGAAGGATAATCAACACCAAGCAAAATATATGAAAAACCATGAGAAATAAAAAATGGACCCATAAAATCAATACCCCACACATCAAAAATCTCACAGAAAATAATAGGCTATTGAGGCATCTCATGTCTATGTGTAATGATCCCTCCTACTCTCTGACACTGCTCACAACTGGTGGTAAAGTGATGAGCATCTCTAAACATGTTGGGCCAATAGAACCCATAGTCCAATACTCTCCTAGTGGTTCCCTGAGGACTAAATGACCACTAGTGGTGTGCCATGACAAAACTAAAGAATAGACTAAACTTCATGATCTGGCACACACCTGTGAATCACATGATCACTACCAAACCTCCACAAATAAGGATCATCCCACATGTAATATTTAGCCTTACTCTTACGTTTATCTATTTGAGACCTAGATGCATGAGGTGGAACAACAGATGCAACAATGAAATTCACAATGTAAGCAAAGCAAGCTGTAATATGTGATGAATGCAAATTCATTAAATGCTCATCAGGGAAATTATCCCTGATAGGAAAGGATTCAATAGGTCCATCAATCATGCTCAAATGATCAGCAACCAAGTCTTTTGCACCACTTTTGTCCTTAATCTTAATATCAAACTTTTTAAGAGAAGCATCCACCTGATCAATATAGGTTTAGCATCAAGCTTCTTCAATGGGTACTTCAAAGCTACATGGTTTGTAAAGACAGTAATATGGGAGCAAAACAAATAAGATCTGAATTTATCTAAAGCAAAAACAATAGCCAAAAGCTCTTTCTCAGTGGTGTTGTAGTTAACTTTAGTTTCATCTAAAGTGCGTGAAGCATAAACAATGACATGGGATAGTTTATCAACTCTTTGTGACAACACATCCACAAATGCATAATTAGAGGTATCACACATGAGCTGAAATGGAAGTTCCCAATCTGGTGGCTGCATGGGAGAGGTAGTAAGCTTCTTCCTTAATTCCTCAAATGCCTCTTTGCAAGGCTGGTCAAACATAAAGTCTACGTCCTTTTGGAGAAGCTTGGACAATGGTAGTGAAATCTCGCTGAAATTCTGGATGAATCTCCTATAAGGCATTTCCCACACAGAAGCGGGGTAAGGTGAAGAAGTAATAACATAAATATTGGCCTTATCAACCTCAATACCTCTACTAGAGACCAAATGCACTATACCTTCACGTACCATAAAATGGCATTTGAGGAACAAGGTTAGTCCCAATACATCGGTCAAGAACTCTAAAGAGGCTATCAAAACATGCATCAAAAGAGGAACCATAAACAGTGAAATCATCCATAAACACCTCCATGCAACTCTCTAATAAATTAGAAAAGATACTCACCATGCACCTTCGGAGGTTGTTAGGTGCGTTGCATAGACCAAAAGGCATCCAGGTGTAGGCAAATGTGCCAAATGGACAGGTGAATATGGTCTTGTGTTGGTCATTCGGTGCAATATGAATCTGCATGTGACCTGAAAAAACATCAAGAAAGCAATAATGTGATTTACCTACCAACCTCTGAAGATCTTGGTCAATGAATGGGAGAGGAAAATGGTCCTTGCGAGTTACTTGGTTAAGCCTCCTATAGTCAATGCAAACTCGAAAATTGTTGGCTACTCTAGTTAGAATCAACTCATTAGCCTGGTTTTTCACAACAATGATACCCGACTTCTTAGGAACCACTTGGACAGGTCAAACCCAATTGTTATCTGAAATGGGATAGATGATTCTTGCAGCTAGTAAAAGTACAATCTCCAATGGTGCAAGGAACAATGAAAGTGCTAGGATCTTTGCACTTTTGTGGCAAGGTGGATGGTAGAATGGAAGCAACAGTTTTGCCCTGTATAAGAGCAAAAACATTTTTGCCCATCTTCACTTGCTCATTTCCCTTCTGCTTCCTCTTGTGGGTGCATAAATCCTTCAAGAACTTTGCATATTTTGGAATCTGTTTGATGACATCCAAGAGGGGAATTTTGAATTCCACCCTCCTGAAAGTCTTAAGAAGATCATAATCAAGCTCCACTTTCTTTACAGAAATGGATCTAAAAAGAAAAGGTAGAGGAATCTATTTTGGCACCATCGTCAATTTTTGAACCAGTATTGTTTAATTTGAGAGCTCTCTGCCAGTCCTCAATGTAATAGCACTCACATTCTTTGGAGTAATAATTGGTTGTGCTGGAATGTTGCCAGAACCTTGCTACTGCATCTGGTTGATAGTTGTAGCTATCCAATATGAGTCTGCAGGTCTTGGATGGTTGCACTGATATTTTGTTGGAATTGAATGTTGCTGGTTATCATTTGCTTCATCAGGTTCTCCAAGGAAGGTCCAGAACTGCTCTGTACATATTGTGCAGGCTGCTAGAATTGTGGCTATTGTTTAAATGGGGGAGCTTGGAATTTACTGGTGGAGGGTTGAAATTGCTGTTGTTGAGGTCTGAATGGTTTTTTTTGTTGTGGACAAGGACCATACCTCAAATTTGGGTGATCTCTCCAGCCAGGATTATAGGTGTTGAAGTAAGGATTATATTGTTGTTGAGATCTTAATGGTTGTCCAGGTTGTATGCTAGAAACTTTAGTAGCTTTTTTGTTTCTTGGAGAGTGGGACATGCATATGTTGGATGATCAGGTACACAACAGATACCACATAGCCTTGTTTGATTGACTGCCATCACATTCTGCTATTGACCAATGGCAAGTTGTCTCACAAGAGATGTTAATTCTGTCATTTTATTCTCCAACCCCAGGTTATCAGCAACCATAGAAATAAAAACTTCATTTGCAGCAGCCTTGGATGTCGCAGTGCCTCTAGTACCAAATTGCTGATAATTGGATGCCATGTTAGAAATCAATTGTCTTGCAGTAACAGGAGTTTTGTCCATTAAAGTGATTCCACTGGTTGCATCTATCATACTCCGATTTGATGGTGTGGACAGGTAGCACACAACTTGTTGAATCTCTCCCAGTACTCAAATAATGTCTTTCCAGGTAGCTGCCTTATACCACAAATTTCTTTCCGGATGGATGCTAATCTGGATGCAGGGAAGAATTTCTCCAAAAAAATTTTGTTCATATCTGTCCAAGTGTTGATAGCATTTGGTTGAAGGTACAACCAGTCCTTAGCCACACCATCCAGAAAGAATGGAAATGTCTTCATCTTCACATAGTTCTCATGAATGTCATATGGTCGCATGGTGGAACACACTACATAAAACTCCTTAAGATGCTTGTGTGGATCTTCACTAGCAAGACCATGAAACTTTGGAAGCAAATAGGTTAGTCCAGATTTTAGCTCATAACTAACTAATAAGTGTCATATTTTAGTTATTTTCGGGATTAGAATGACACTTACTTTTGATTTCAATAGTTTTCTTATAAACTTCCCTTAATTGTTGTTGTTTTATATTTTGTACATTTATAAATGTTATTGTTTAAATTTGGAAGATTCATCCAAGCAATTCTAATGATTTGATAGGTATTTGTTGGATCAAGAAACCAAGCCCAGATGGAGGGCTAAAGAGTCAAATTCACAAGATTTCATAAGTGAAATTCGTCCAGGCTAGCAATCAGCTCACTTGGGCTAATCAGATTACCTTTCCATGAAGTAATCAACTCGCTTGGGCGAGCTACCTTCCTTTAGAAATAAATGGTAGGTTTGGGTCGTTCGGATGCTTCTTCCACACCGGGCGTCCTCCTTGCATTTTAGTATGTCACGAACTCGCCTAGGCCAGTTGGTCTAGCACCTCTTGGACCATTTGGCTATAAAAAGCCATGCAAGGGAAGCTTGAAGAGGCAGAACGAACCAAATGAGAGAAAAATGCAGAGGAAGGTCAGAGAAGAGAGAAAAGGAGGTGAAACTTTGCATAAACGGATCGACGATTGCCTCCTTCATCATGTCTTCTATTGATCTCTTGCTCTACACAATGATTAGATAGTTTCTCCAAAGGATTGGATGTAATCTTTGTACCCTTATGTATCTCTTTTGATATTTGATATATATATATATATATATATATTAATCTTTTCTACTCATTACTTGTGATTTCATTTTGTTCATAATGCTTGATTCTACTTGATCACTAGTTTCATAAAATTGGATTCTAAGTTTGACTAGAAAGTGCTCTTAGAATTTGAACTAAATGATTTTACTATTTACGTTACGTTGCTAGGAATAAAGCATAACATTTTGATTGCAAATAGCATGAGATTATGATTTTAAAGCAGGATTATTTACTTCATATGCGAGGGATCAATTCACTAAATATCCTTAGGATTCTTGAACGCGAGGGATCGATTTGTGCATCAGTAATGTTAGAAAATGATTCATATGTATTAATATTATTCGGATACTGAGGGTATGAACGATGAAATCAAATCCTACTTTCTCTTAAATTAATTAAATTCATTTTACTAGTTTTCGTAATTTTCAGTATTTCTGACGCACTAATCTGTTATTTTTGGTAGACCCATGAAATTTCGATTATATTTGTTGTATAACTATTGAACTGTTAACTTTCATCTGGGAAAATTGAGTAGCACAAGTTCATGTGGAGACAATCTCTTATAAATTATGTAACCTACAATGACAGTGGTACGCTTGCCAATAGTCTAACAAGTTTATAGCGCCGTTGTCGGGGACTTGAGTCGCTCACTCAGTTCTTTCAGATTTAATTTTCAAGTTGAATAGGACTTTTTCCTTACTTTCGTTATTTATTTTATTTTGATTTATGTGGTGGTGACCATCACAATGACCACTGTTCAGCACCTGGTTATATTGTCAACAGGAAGAAAATACTCATTATTTGCATTATCAAACAAGACCTCGACATAACTTCCAAGGAAATTACCAAGGCTACATAGGAGGTCAAGGTTCAAATCAGCCTTATGCAGATATCCATTACAAATCAGAAGAACATTAAGGCTTTCATTAAAAATATTGAAGTTCAGGTTCGACATCTTGCAAAACAATTGTCTGAGCATAGAAGTGGACCTTTTGCAACAAACACATAGGTTATCCCAAAGGAACCAAGGGATTATTTTAGAGTGGATGCCATGATGAAGTAATTTCTGACTCCAAGAGGTTGATTCAAAGAAAAGATTGTTTAGAGGAAACATTGACTGAAGCATTTGAGGAGATAAATGAATGTGAAGAAAATGAGAGTTCAGATTATCTCCAACAGCCAGATGCTTTCAAGGAAATTCCTTACTAGTATTCTATCTTTGAAGAATTGTCAGAGGAAAAGAAGAATCACAAATGGAGGTGAAAGCAGTACCTCCACATTTTAAATATGTTTTGCTTGCAGGTGATCGACAGAAACTAGTTATCAGTTATTCATGTCTCTCTGAAGAAGAAAAGAAACTTGTGAAAATTATGAAGGAAAATACGGAAGCCAATGGCTCTCCACTGTTGTCCAATTGCTGGAAGCCTGAGCCATAACAAAGTCGTCCAGCTAAAAAGATGTTAAATAAATGCTCTTCGGAGACAACCCAGTGTTTCTAAACTTTGTCTTAATTTGTGTTATTTTAATTTTATGTCTTATGTTTATGAATTGTATTTTTTAACTTTACTTTTGAATTTTATGTTTTATCTTTTTGAATGCATAATATGTTTTGTTAGAGCTACCATTGCATGGCTTGGGGACAAGTCTATTTTTTAGGAGGGGGTGGAGCAGATGAGGATGAGGACATGGCAGATCCTATTGATGACTTCATTGGAGGAGATTGAGCTCCTCAACCATGATTTAAATTTAAATTTCAATACTTTATTTCCTTATTTACTAGTCAAGATTTTTAAAATATATAACTCTTTTTAGGACTTAAAGAGAAAAATTTTCTTGAACATAACATGTTTAAAAAGAATCAATAAGATATTGTTTTTGAAATTGGTTTTTGAATTAGATCAGAACACACCAAAATGATTTTTGAAAACTTTGAGAATAAAAAACAATGAATGGCTCTCCCAAAAACCAAATGAAGGCCGATGTTTTACATAGACTTGATAAAGAACAACTTTTGAAACATTGATTCTATTTGAACTTGGAAACAAACCTTAAGCTTTAGTGACTGTGTGTACCCACATAAATTGAATTGAATGTCTTCACTGATATGTTCTATAGTTGATTTTGCTTGAATTTCTAATTGTCATTGTAATAACCTGCCTCAGTGCTACGATATCACTACTCTAAACTTATTATTTTCAAATGAAAATGAAAATTCTATTAATTTGATTGTGAAAATGAGGGTAATGAGGGTAAAATTTCTCGCGATAATACATTTATCAAAAATGCACACATACTTAAATAAATACATATATATGTTAAGTCAGGGGGAGCTCAAGAGGATCAAGAAGCTGAGACTCAAGTCTACTAAGTGTTTAGGCTTTTTACATGCCAAATTAATTAGATTAGTAGTTGTAATTTGAGTATGAGATGAAACTTCCAATGATCCATTGCAGGTAGCTCATTCATAGTTTTCGCATTCCTCTTTTCATAAAAGCATAAGTATTATGGAAAAAGCTTTTCTAAAACAAATGATTTACATGATTGCATAACATTCAAAGTGTTCAAAGTTTAAAGTTTTAGAAAAATATTTTTTCTCTGTTTTAATCGGTTACCAACTTGTGGTAATCTATTACTTAAGCTTTGAAGAACACTTTAATTGATTACAATAGAATGGTAATCAATTACACTTCGCAGAGACACATAAAGTCTTCTTGTGTTAATTGATTACGATCTGTGTTATCAATTAATAGGCGCGTATTTGAAAAATAAGAAAGTCTGTGTTAATCGATTACATGATGAATTAATCAATTACTTTGTTCATAAATCTTTTCCAGAAAGCTAAAGAACACTTAATTGATTAAACTAGTAACAATTGATTACATGAGCGATTTAATCGATTACTGACAGTTACAAACTGATTTCTATAAATAACTGTTAGGTGTTTTTGGAAAAGAGAATCAAATTTACAAAGTTTATTCATAAGCTTTATGTGCAAGAAAAGGTTTCAAGTGCTTAACTCAATCAATGTCCCAAAATCTTCATGATACAAAGATTTGATAAGAAGTTTTGTAAAGAAGGTTCTGAAACAACTTCTCCCATCTTTCAATCCAAGGTTAATAAATCAATTTAATACTGCATTTATATGATCAAAGGTGGTTTCTATCTTTACACTCTGTTGTGTAATCTTTTCAGTTTTTTTGGTATTAATAACATAGAATTTCTTATAGCTTTACTAGCATAAGTGTTCCTAGGGGATAAGAGTTGAGGTGGGTGATCTCCATGTCTTGATCACAAAGATTCTAAGGTGTTTAGAAGTCTTGTTCTTAATCAAGGTTTGATTAAGAGTGATTGTTATAAAAGCTTGTAAGAATATTTTTGTTATTAGTGCAACTCTAACCATTGTAGTCGAAAGAACTTGATGTAGCTTCTCAAAATGAGAAGTGAACCAGTATAAACCATTGTGTTAACTACTTCCTTTAATCTTTTCTTGGTGTCTTAATTTGTGATTCTTTTGGTGCTATCTTTCATATTCAACAAGTGAAAGTTTTGTAATTGCTTTCTTGAGCTAAGTGGTTTGATTGGTTGGTTCATTCTTGGTTAAATTGTGATACGATTTTCATAACTCTAATTCTTACATATTTTTAAAAGACCAAGTTTAAACCAATTCATATGGCATTCATATGTCAGAACATAGTTTAATTTTTACATGTATATATAAGCTTGAGATTACATGTCTAATCAAAGAGAAACAAAAAACCAACTAAGGAGGAGTTGATAACAAAACAGGACTCTCTCCCAAAATAAATTCCAACGTTATCACGTCGACTTGGCGGCTCCAACAAAAAGATCTCTCTCCAGTATTACCTATTAATGCTCATCTGCTCCCATGAGCGAAGGTTTGTGATCATCACAGGTACCAACCACACAGTATGAAATTACAAGGGTGAGTTTAATATACAAGATCAATAGGCATAATGTACAATGATTAGCAAGAAAATAGTAATGATAACCACAATCATTCTCAGTAATCAATCATTTCAACACCTATGCAACAAACTAGTCATCAACTTTTTCCATAATTCAAATCAATTATGCTCAGAATGATGCATTCACCTAACTCAACTCTCACAAGCAATGTGGTACCATTCATTCTGGAAATAGCCTTTCACTTTGGAAAATAATTCAGTAGCTTGTCGAGGTCACCCTACTGTGCACGGGCCATTCCCCCTCCATGGTGATAATGTTGATGTGATTGATGATATTGAAATAAGATAATGTTTATGATTATGATATTGAAATGAAATGGTGTTGATGATATTGCGATTGAGATGATATTGATATTTATGATGACATAGATGAGAGATGATGTTGATGTTGGTGATGTCATCGTGATGGATATATGTTGTGTATGTACGTCGGGGGTGCATTGAATTGTTGGATATCCCTGGGAGGGAAGATGATGAGTTTATGAATTTTAAGCATTCGTGGAGAAAGAAAGGGATTGCTTAAAATTTTGGTCTCTATCCATAGTCAGTGCATTGATGGGCCCATGTTTCATACTTCATAATTGCATGGAAATAGAATGTAGGCAGTGTGTACCTGTGGTTTTTATGAGGATAAAAATGTTGGTACTAGGGGCATGTCACTCGGTTTGGAATTTCCTTGTGACTCAGGCTAATAACCATGGAGGGGGAATGGACAGTGCAACAACACTCACCAAAATATTTGGCTGGAATGCTTCAAGTTCTTGAGAAGTAAAGTTGCTATCTTCTAATAGAAGATTTTAGATGAAGAAATGATAGATAAATTTGGTGAAAGGGCTGCAGTTTGAGTGAGAAGAAGAAAAGATAAAATGAAAGCAAAAGTGAAGAAAGAAAAGGATGAGAGAAAGTGAACGTGAGGTTTAGAGGAAGGCACTTCATGTGCAGATTTTTTTTTAGTTAATCAAAGAGATATTTATAGTAAAAATTTTAGTTAGGATAGAAAAAAATTAGTTAAAAGGTAACCTAGTTAGTTCCTAGTTAGGTTCCAATGGAACTAAGTAATCATGACCTAAAGATATTTTAATTTTATGCATTAAATGCATGCTTACTAAGCAAAAAAGCAATGATTCCTTCATTAAATGGTTAATTGCTCGTGCAATGCTTCTTGAAGATGTTTGGTTTTCTTTATTTCATGCACATAAGGCATTGGCTTCATGATGAATGTCTGGTATACACATACACACACAAGGAAACACTTCCATTTCTATTGATTTTGTTCAAGACCCCACGTACATGCATGTTGTAACGACCTACCCCGTCGCTACGATATCACTAACTCTTAAATCGTGCAGATCTTTATTTTAATAAAAACTTAATTAATTTGATTATGAAAATGATGGTAAACTTTTCGTGATAATACAATTATCATACAACGGAACAAATACATAAATGGATACATATGGATGTACATTTAAAACTTTACATATCACTCACATGTAAGAACATAATCCAGTTGTATTTACAAATATTCACGTCTGGAATTACATGACCAACAAAAAGAATCAAGGGACTAACTAAGAAAGAGTTGATTAACAAAACACAACTCTTTTCCAAAAAGAATTCCAACGTTATTCAACTGACGGTAGTCTACACATAACCTCATGGTTCCATCTTTCTTCTTCACTAACAACACTGGTGCTCCCCATGAAGACACACTGGATCTTACAAACTGCTTATCCAACAACTCTTCTAGTTGTTTCCTAAGCTTAGCTGACTCTATATGAGACATCCTATAAGGGGCTACGGATATGGGTCTAGCACTAGGTACCAAATATATAGAAAACTCTATCTCTCTCCTAGGTGGTAAACCAGATATATCCTCAAGAAACACTTCTGGAAACTTTCTAACAGAGAGGTCACCTAGAGAAATCTTGGTCTCTACTTTTAGGTTGGACAAGATCATTATACTTGAGCATTTTCTTTCAAAGATCTCATAATTTGGTTGGCAAAGATAAACATCCTATTCTTACTCTATTCAGAATCACTAAACATCACAGTTTTATCAAAACAGTTTAACAAAACATGGTTGGAAGATAACCAGTCCATACCCAAATTAACATCAATTTGGCTGAGAGGTAAACAAATCAAATCAAAAACAAAATTTTCTATCAGAAATTTCTACAAGACAACTCAAACACACATCAGAAGTCAAAACAGACCCACTAGTTGGGGTCTCAACCACAAGCTCACCACTCAAAGAACACATAGAAAGTTTAAGTTTCTCTACTCACAAAACAGACCCATATCTTCCTTGGTAATGGGGAAAGTACCTCACCATCAAAATCATTAACAAAATTCCATGAGTCCAATACACACTCAACAAACCAATCATTCAATGTATTTCATAACTCAAACAATCATGAATAGAATGATGCATGCACCTGACTCATCTATCAGCATGCAATGTGGTACCATCTCCCGGAAATAGCCTCTCACAAGAAAAATGATTCACTGCCGATTAGGGTCATCCTGTTGTGCACTGGCCATTCGCCCACCCCCCGGTGATCAACCAGCGTCGTTAGGGAATTCCAAACCTGATGACCCCTTAGTACCTGCGTTTTCAGCCCACAGAAACCCACAGGTACGCGAGTGCCTTCATTCTATTTCCACACATACAAATTAAGTATGAAACATGGGCATCATCAATGCATGACCCGACTAGGAACAAATCCTTCCTCGCAAGGGTAACCTGTCATGCACTCCTATGTACATACATAACACACCAATGTGGGCTCACCAATGCACTGACTGTGGCTAGGAAAAAGTCTATCCTCGCAAGGGTAACCAACAGATCATTGCATCCCATGTGTACATACACAGCCTACAACCATGGGCACCATCAATGTATGACCTGGCTAGGAACAAATCTGTAACACCCCGGACGTGTTATCATTAATAATATCATAAGCGCGCTGTTAGCGTTAACTAAACGCAGTGCGGAAGCGATAGAATCGATTTTCTTGATGTCATTATGCATGGAATATAAAACCACATACAAAGCATATTAAACAAACCCTCTATTGATCCAGACAACATCACAGTCAACAACGTAGGCAGAAAATATAA
>PYAF01004504.1:15189-25626 GCA_007407185.1 Glycine tomentella | reverse complement strand
TCAAACTCTTCATCTGGCTAGGGAACCTCAACTAGCCCGATACTATCGTAGTATCCTGTAGGTTCCATCACCTGCACCATCAGGTGTACCTACATTCTCACCCTTTCTCGGTGTCTAACCTAGGGTTATCATGCATTCCGAAGTCTTAAACGGTCTGAGTATCACTCTAAGAACCGTTCCTCTCAGGTCTTAATCAAACCTTTGAAAACAGGCACACACAGGAACAAACACACATTAATTATAAATACATTGCACAACACACAGCAGGGACAAGCAGTTATCTTCATAGTTGGACTCCCTGACCCCCAACTATGGTATCTAAACTATCGCCAAAATAATAAACTTTCTTTACCTATCTAGGGGTTCTTTTTGTTACAGCCTAGCGGTGTTGTTTCGTGATCTTTTGAATACGCGTGTTTGTCCAAACGTAGAGCTTTATATACCAAATTAAAGATAACTTTGTATAGATTTCAAAGACAAACTTAACATTAACATTTGGGGTCAAATACCCACTCAAATTTAAAAAGAGGCTAAAATGGTGTTTTAGGAGTCCACATCAAAAGAAATCTTTTTGAAATTTTGATCACACCAATGTGACCAAGGTTCAACAAGGATCACGTAAATGACATCAGTTTCATAAAAAAGAGACTTTTACAACATCTCATTTTCAAAGGGTTTTCAAAGGAAGTATAGAAACAACCAATAACGGTACCCGAATAACAAGAGATATCAAGAGAGGCTAAACTAGCTAGAAGAAGACAAAGGAAACCAAGGTTACCTCGAAGAAACCAAGAAAGGAGGATTGACGGCTCCATTCACTACCAAATCCTTGGGTCGAGTTTTGAAGATTCCGCTCCGATTAAAGTGTTCCTCTTCGTGCGGTGGTCCAACGGCAAGCAATGGCGGCCCGTGGTGGTTGATGGTGGTTATGGGTGGTGGGAGGTTGGGGGCTGCTTATATGAGAAAGAAGACCAGATTTTCATGCGTCTTGACGTTGTTGGATATTTAACACCGCCTTCACTCGCCCAGGCGAACAAAAGTACTTGTAAAATTTGCTTGGGCGAGCTGACCATATTTTAGAATTTATGCTTCAGTGAAAAAATACTTTTTCACGTTCCAGACATTATTTTACAGAATGGTGATTTTACTAAAAAAAAAGTTTCGGGTTAGGAACCCACATTTAATATTTTAAGGACATCCAACGGTTAGTCAATCCAGAATGGTGATTTTACTAAAAATAGGCTTCGGGTCAAATTCGGAATCACTCAATTATAATGCATCTCAACCAAACTCCACATAACTTGACATCTACAACAAGTAATTTCACATGGATAATTCACATAATATTTCAACTAATCTAAACTAATCAAATAATCAAATAACACAAGAAATACATTAAACATTTATTTTTAGTTATCAAAATTTCAGAGTGTTATACATGTTTTCCTTAAGATATTTGTTTCTTTTCTTAAGCTAACTAATCATGACTAAATATATTCTAAGTACTTCCAAGCTTACCACTTGGATCCATTAGTTTCCAATCCTATCCTATCCTATCCTTTTTGTGATGTTTATATGCTACTAAGGGTATTTTGGTAATTTTTCATCTCGGGGTATTTCTGTAATTTCTCCTCTAAGTTCCTTCAAAAATATCTAAGGTGTAATGATCTGCCTCGTTGCTACGATATCACTAACTCTAATCGTGTGAATTTCAAATTTTAATGAAAACTCCATTATTTTGAGTATGAAAATGGTAGTAAATTTTTCGTGATAATACAATTATCATACAACGGAACAAATACATAAATGGATACATATGGATGTACATTTAAAACATTACATATCATTCAAATGTCAGAACATAATTTACTTGTATTTTCAAATATTTACGTCTGGAATTACATGACCAACAAAAAGGATCAAGGGACTAACTAAGAAAGAGTTGATTAACAAACCACAACACTTTTCCAAAAAGAGTTCCAACGTTATTACGTCGGTTCAACGGCTCCAACCAAAAAGAAGATCTCCCTCCAAGGTCACCTACTGCTGCTCATCTGCGCCCATGAACAAAGGTTTGCAATCATCATAGGTACCAACCACATGGTACAATAAATGCAAGGGTGAGTTTAACTTACCAAAAATAACAAGTACCATATAACACTAATTAAAAGAGAACAACAATAACAACTCCAATTTTCCATAATTCAACACAATTGTGCTTAGAATGATGCATGCACCTGACTCAACTCTCAGAATGCAATGTGGTGTCATCCTTATGGAAATAGCCTCTCTCAGGAAAATGATGCAGTAGCTCGTCGAGGTCACCTTGTCGTGCACTGGTCACTCTCCCCATGGTGATCAGCCCTAAGTCTCAAAGGAGTTCCAAACAGAGTGATTGTCCCTTAGTACCCCCAATACTTACTGTCCATCATTCTATTTCCATCCATGCAAATATGAAGTATGAAACATGGGCACCATCAATGCACTGACCATGGATAGATAGGGACCAAAATTTAAAAAAAAATCCCTTTTTCTCTCTTGGGATGCTTAAAATTCGTAAACCCTCCCTCCCTCCCTCGCAAGGTTATCCAGTCATGCACCTCCATGCACATACACAACATCATCGATGCACTAATCATGGATAGCTAGGGATCAGAATTTTAAACAATCCCTTTCTCTCCTAGGATGTTTAAAATTCGTAAACCCTTCCTCACAATGATATCCAACCGGTCACTGCATACAACCATGGGCACCATCAATGTATGACCTGGCTAGGAACAAATCCTTCCCCACAAGGATAACCAGTCATGCACCCCCATGGGTATCCATGTATATCCACATCATACAATGACAGCCATGGGCACCATCAATGCATGACCTGGCTAGGAACAAATCCTTTCCCGCAAGGATAACCAGTCATGCACCCCATGGGTGTCCATTTATATTCACATCATACAATGACATTGTTCATATCAACATTATCTCTCATCAACGTCATTATCAACATCCACATCACATCATCTCAATATGATCATCATACATTTCAAACTCATCTCATTTCAACATCATCAATCACATCAATATTATCTCATTTGAACATCGTCAACCACATCATGATTATCTCATTTAAACATCACCAACCACATCAATAACATATCAATTTCAATATCATCAACAACATCAACATCATTTGATTTCAATATCATCATAATAACATCAGTATTCAACATCATCAACTATATCAACATTATCTCATTACATCATCATCAACCCAATCACATTATCCCATTTCAACATCATCTCATTCATTCACAATCCATATGACCATGAGACTGGTATTTTAGGAAAATTATAAATTAAAGAGGAGGACTACAATATAGCAAACACATTCTTATGCCCATTTAAAAATTTACTAGAGAATTAAATAGGAGGACGCATTATAAAATTTCGGGCAGAGTCTCCTCTGTAATTAAGACTTTTCCCAAAAATTCAATCATTATAACAACATTATTCACAGTTTTATCCATCAACAAGCAAATTCATCGCATCCCATTAGTTAAAAACACAGTTTTTCTTGATCACGAGCACACAACAAGAACCAACATACATCAATCATAAATATATTGCATGTCATTAGTTAAAAACATAGTTTTTCCTTGAAAACCATCACACAACAGGCACAGGCAAATATCCCCATAGTTGGACTCCCTGGCCCCCAACTATGGTACCAAAACTATACATAAATAATAAACTCCCCTTACCTAACTAGGAGTTCTCCCTGTTACAGCCTAGCGGTGTTGTTTCGTGATTCTTCGAATATGCGTGCTTGTCCGAACGGAAAGCTCTATATACCAAATTGAAGACAATTTAGTATAGATTTCAAAGACAATGTTAACATTAACATTTGGGGTTAAATACCCACTCAAATTTAAAAAGGGGCTAAAATGGTGTTTTGGGAGTTCACACCAAAAGACATCATTTTGAAATTCCAATCACACCAATACGACCGGGGCTCAACAAAGATTACAAAAATAACACCAATTTCATAAAAAGGATACTTTTACAACATCTCATTTTCAAAGGAAGTATAAAAACACCCAATAACGGTACTCAAATCATAAGAGATATCAAGAGAGACTTCAAACTAGCTAAAAGAAGACAAGGAAACCATGGTTACCTCAAAGAAACCAAGAAAGGAGGATTGAAGGCTCCATTCTCTACCGAATCCTCGAGGTGAGTTTTAAAAGATTCCGCTCTGATTAAAGTGTTCCTCTGTATGCGGTGGTCCAACGGCTAGCGACGGGGGCTCTTCGTGTCACCAGGTGAGCCAAAATCGCCTAGGCGAGTTAACCCAATTTTAAAATTTCTGGTTCAGTGAAAAATTTATTATCTCACGCTACAGAGGTTACTTCGCCAATCCCACCGGTCAAACGTTACATATGTGGTTAGGAGCCTATCTTTGAAATTTGAAGGCGATCGAACGGCGAACTAATCCAAAATGGTGATTTTACTAAAACAGGTTTAAGGTCAAACTCAAAAGCACACAATTACAATGCAGCTCAAACAACTCCACATAAACTTGATATCTACACCAAGCAATTGTGCACGAATAATTCATATAAGATTTCAATTAATCTAAACTAATCAAATTGTCAAATAACACAAGAAATACATCGAACAACTATTTTCGGTTATCAAAATTTAGGGTATTATCGTAATTTTCACCTCGAGGGTATTATTGTAATTTTCACCTCGAGGGTGTTATCGTAATATCCACTTCAAGGGTATAATGGTTATTCTCACATCAAGAGAAAGGGTAATATGGTCAATCTCCTTCAAACATTTTTGTAATTTCTATTTTTATCTCTAATTAACATTTCACACAAAATTCAAACATAGACCAAACAAACCTCACATAACCTAACATCTACACCAAGTAGTTGAAAAAGGATAATTCACACAACATTTCATCTAATCCAAATTAATAAAGTGATTAAATAATACAAGAAATACATCAAACATATATTTTTTTAGTTATCAAAATTTTAAGAGCGTTATAGTCATAACATATGCTGCATGGATATAATTTAGGCCTTCTTTCTTTCTTGTACATTTTAAGCCACTAGCCAAAAAGATATCCCAATGTATACTGATTTACCATTTGCAAGCCCTTTGAGCCAAACACTTGATATTTTGTTGGAACATTAACCTAGGATAAGAGTTTCCTACCTTACCTTAGGTTAGGAGAGCAAAAAGGGTTTTGTTGGGGAATTCTATCATTTGGTGGCTAATGTGATGCAAATACTTTGTTTTTAAATATAGCTATTCATGTGAATTAAATTTTGTATAGAATAAAAAAGAAGAGTAAAAGAAAAAAGAAAAGGAAAAAAAAGAAAAAGAACAAGGAAACAAGCTCTTTGTGAATAAATAAATGTATGAATTGTGTACATTATGTTTTAAACTATACAGAATTGTTGTAAATTCTATAAGTTGGGTGATTGGGATGTTGGTATTGGAAATATTGATAACTTGGTAAAAAAGGGAAGAAATAGAAAGTGATTATAGCTTGCTTTTATGTCTGCTGTCCTATTCTCAAGGTATTTTTGAATATCCATAAAAACCAATATTTCTTTTAAGCCAAGCCCAACCCTAAAAAGTTCTAATGACCCATGAAAATTATATTTAAAAAATAGTCCAAGGGTTAAAATAAAAAGAAACAAGTGGCTTGATCACTTTCATGCTTGATGTGGTATTCTAACGGCATATGAATCAAGCAAAATCAATGGTCAACACAACAATGGTGACACACATTGACTCATTGTGTAGGTTCACGCCACACACCTTGTAACGCCTCAAATTTACTATCTTGTATTTTGTTGATTTTTGATGAAAATTCTTTTCGATTTGCTTAAAAATACCAAATCACAAATTTCCATTACTGAATAATATTTATAAATCTAAAGTAATATATATAATAAGATTACAAAAGATTTTTCCTCACTGATTGATATTTATAAATCTAACATAATATAAAATAAAATACAGATTGATATCAGTTTTATTACATGGTATAAATCACCAAAATATTTCATTACAACAAACATCTTCAACTAATCATCTTTAACAAAGTCCTTTCCTTAGACATCATCTTGTCAATCCTTCTTTTACAGTTCATCTGCTCGCCCAATTAGATTGAGGTCATAGCAGGCGTCAACCACAGACACAAAACATAGGATAAGTTTATGGTAAATATAATTTAAGCAACAAATTAGATTCAACATGCAGATAATAACATCTTCAAAATATGATGCATGCTTCTCTTTTTATATGATGCATGATTCTCTCAAATTCTTATCATTTGGTACCAACAGTCAAGATAGCCCCAGTCCAATGGTCTAGAACTTGCACGATCAGTCAGGGTGTCACAGTGGTGCACAGGAAGGTCACCCACACTACATGTGATCATCATGGGTGGCGTGAGTTCCCCACTGCCGAAGCACCCCCAGATCAGACCTCTCATCTGAATGCTTGTACTCAGTTCCTATAACTATCTGACACACCTCCTCTTGAGGTAATAACGCGGACTAACCCCCATCGGGCATATGCATATGAGACATATAATACTGATTCACTTTAAGGTATAACTCTTTTCATCATCTCATATTTATTTTCAACATCAGTCTTTAATTTATATCTCACATACTTTACTCAGAAACACAACATAAAGTATAGAACTCAACTTTATATTCATATACAGAATCTCAGCATATTATAGATTTATAAGAATACTCAACAACACATGAACTTCATGGAAATTTATAGAAACACTCAGCAATAAATGGAACTTAGAGAAATTCTTAGAAACTTTAAGCAACATATGAACTTCATGGAAACACTCAACAATACATGAACATTCAAACACTTATTCAAACAAAACATCACTTAAACAAAGTAACACTTAAACTATATTTAGCATAAACTCCCCTATACATACCTTATAATCATTTATGAAGCTTGTCTTTCTCTTCCTACAAAGCTTTGACAAACTTCCTCCTAAAGGCTTCCTAGCTTCCACGTGATTCTTCACTATGGTGTGGTTCTTTCCTTACTTGATTTAGACTTGAAAAATGAAAGGATGAGGGTGTTGAGAGGGAGAGAGTTCACGTGAGAGTGTAGAGAGGAAAGCTTGGAGAATGACTTGCATTTAGGTCCCCCTCCCCCCCTTTATATAGCATTTGGAAAATGATTCAATATTCATGGACATATTTTCCCTTTCTAACTAAATGACCTTCATTTAGTTTCATTCTAACCAAATTACCTCTTGTTCCATTAAATTGTAACTAAGTTAATGATGACTTTTTACTTTTATGAGAAAAATCTTCTTAAGCTTAACATACACCATACAAGTGTCATGCCACTTGTTTCCATCATGTGGCTTTGCTTTCCAAGTGGCTTACCATGAAGATTCTACTCCCTTTTACTCCTTCATTCATGTGGTTTGCAAGTTTAAGGAGAAGGAAGACAAGTATCTCACTTAGTTGGCATGTCTTGGAACTTCTCCACTTTTTATCACAAAACCTGTTTTAGTAAAATACTAATTCTGGATTCGTTAACCGTTGGATCTCCTTAAAATTTTAAAGGTACACTACTATCCCACATATGTAACTTTTGACCGTAGAGATTGTTGAAATAATGTCTAGAGCTGTCCACGTGTTTTACCAAATGAGACAAGAGAAGATTTTTCTTCTCATCTTGTATACATGTCTCAAGTGTCCACCACTTGTCTCTTTCATGAAGCTTGCCTTTACAAGTGGCTTATTCATGAATTTTCTTGCCCATTATACATCCTTCTTCACGTGGACTTCAAGCTTAAGGGGAATAAAGACAAGTTTTTCTTCCTTTTATGCCATTAAATGTCATTTTTGATGCTTTAAGAAAAATCTAATTTCAATTATGGTTTTCCACATGGTAATTCCTTGTAGGAAGTCAATTTTAATTTGAATTCTTTCACCTAAAGATAAAATAATAGAACTCTAGAGATCTCCAAAAATTATCTTTAGTTTCATTACAAATAACTTATAACCAATCTCTACAGAGTACTATACAGACCTCAAGCACAAGATTGTTCTTATCTTAATTTCAATTAGTCTATTTTTCTTCTGACCATTAAAATTACTAAACCATTTTATTAGATAAATCTAAACATCCTACAATTGAGAGAAAATTCCACAGATTCTATTTCTCATTTTTCCATTTTTTCTGATGCCCAAATCCTTCTGAATATAATTTTAAAATCGTCACCTTATAAAATTCATAGAAATTCTATTCTAAGGTTTCTTGTTACAAAATATCTTAATAATTTGCTATCTAGGAGTGCCCTATACTTCCATCAAGTTTCCACAAAATTTCAAAGGGTATCTGGTCATTTCTGGCCTGAAGGGTATTTTGGTAATTTGTCACTCTAGGGATGTGATTGTAATTATCCAAAATGTTCAAGGGTATTTGTGTAATTTTTACCACTAGCCAAAATATCTAGGGACATTCTTGTCATTTTCAAAATATCCAAGGGCATTTGTGTAATTTCCTCCTTAAAATATCTTACTAAAATATCTAGGGAAATTTTCGTCATTTTCACCTTAAGGGCATTTCTGTAATTTCTGATTTAAGGAAAGGGTAATATGGTCACTTCTTCTTCAAACATTTTCTTAATGTCTCTAATTGATATTTCACCCAAATAGATCATCAAATCTGTCATCACCTAATACTCGCATCAATAACTATGCAAGAATAATTCATATAATATTTTGACCATAGTTTTTGAATTTTCAGGGTGTTACACACCTCAAAAGATATTAGCATATTCATGAGTCTCATCAAACAATGTCGCACATCCAATCTCATCAAAATGCACCAATCAATTGAATTCGTCCAAGTTCACACCTGGACATGCCCCTATAGAATTAGCACAATCATCAATTCATCATGTGTTGTGATGTGCTCAATCATTTCAAACCAAGCAATGAGACTAGCAACCATCTTTTTTATTTAGTTTTATTTTTTGAAAATTAGATTTTTATTTTTCTATTTTTCTGACAGTGGGGTTTGTTATAGCGAGACATGGTCTCACATGGCGAACCTTGTATGTTTTTATGACTTTTTCTAAATGGATTTGCTACGGTGAATTCACCACTCAATGTGGAGAACATATTAACAACAACAAAAGCAAAAAACAAAAACAAATGCACACACTAACACAATTTTCATGTGATTTAGCCATGGCGAAAGCATTTCTGAAACAAATGCACACACTAACACAATTTTCATGTGATTTAGCCATGGCGAAAGCATTTCTGACATGATTATGCAAAAATTTCAACACAAACATTAACAAGCATATTATGTACAAGCATCAGCTAGAAAACTTCCTAAACTTGCTTATGGAGGTCCATTGCAAGCTCAAGATCAAGAAGGAGAACTTGCAGAACTTCCTTTGTTGAGCTTTAAAGGACCCATGACAAGAGCTAGATCTCAAGTCCTTCAAGACCACATCAAAACTATCTTGTATCTTTTGGACAAGCATGAAGAAGTACACCAACTCGGTGAAAACACAAAAAAAGTCTTGCCTGTTGTAATAGATTACCATCTGTCTGTAATAGATTACGAAGGAGCTTTGTAAAATAGTTGTTGTTTATTGTAATCGATTACCAGATAGCTGTAGTCGATTACTTAAGCATCAGAGTGTGTAAAAACTTTGTTTTAATCGACTAAAAGGACGAATTAATCGATTACTTCAGCATAAAAACTGCACTGCACATGCTGGTCAGCCAAGGGTGATTTTAGGAGAAGCTTGCATGTAACACCCCGTAGGCCTCCGGTGCGTTATCATTAATAATATCAGATTATCGCTTAACATATCAATTAAAACTCAGCGGAAGCACAGAATCGCTTTTCTTGATTCATTATGTATGGAATAAAACATAAAACAACATACGTATAAGGCACATAATCACGCCCCTGCTGATCCAGTATTCATCTCATACATAATTTAGACAGATAAAAGGATACATATGCAGAAAATCATAAATACAACAATTGAACTAAGGAGGAATCTCATAAACATATCATAAATAGTTCTGTACATATATATATACATCAATGTTTTCACCACACCGTGGTGATATAAAAGAATAATTGCCCTCACCGAGGGTATACAGAACTATACAACCCTTATCAGGGTACTGATAAATGCCATATCTTAGTAAAATTCGGATTACATTTGAAGCATTTATCTTGTGTTTTAACTAAGAATATCTGTCAAAATTTGCCCTAATCTAGTTAGTTTATGTTAAACACTTAGTAATTATGTTTCTCGAAGATTCATCCAAGCTTTATTTTTATTTTGCTAGCATTCGAGGATTTCCGAGGCTTTCGAAAACA
>PYAF01004503.1:8861560-8874253 GCA_007407185.1 Glycine tomentella | reverse complement strand
GAGTGCTTCAAGTTTGGGATGATAAAACCATTGGCAATGTTGCCAATTTATAGCCTCAAGATGGCTTACCTACCACACCAACCAAGGATGCTCACCTACTACACCTACTACACCAACCAAGGATGCTCACCTACTACACCTACTACACCAACCAACTTATTCTACCAACTCTTAATTAAAGAGGAAATAGTCCAACAATGTGTGTCCTAGGATTGGTTCCTCCAGGGATACTCTATCTGTCATTTGTTGTGTCTTAATTAGTGTGTTCTACTTATTTTCCTTGGAACTTAATAGATCCCTTTCATCTTTGAGGGATACTCTCTGTTCGTGTTATTATAAATGTTTGTTAAATTGTTTGTTTTATTCGTACATTTGTTTATAATACAATATAACTCCTAATCTTCTTCTAATTAATATATATTAATTTGAAAAGAATGAATGAAAAGAATAGTTTAACTATTAGTTAACCAACCTAGGAAAGATAATTTGGTTCGAAGAAATGGTTTGCCACCTCTGTCAGTAAGTATGTTCACTTGTATTGATGAGTCTACAACTATATACATACACTTGTATGTTCATTTCAGTTTTGCCTCTAGCTAGGTCGTGGTATCATACTTTTAGCTAGCTTGGTATGTTATGCCAATTCCTCAGTATTTATACCTGTATTTTTTTCCATTTTTTTTATAGCTCAGGTTTAAATAAGAAAAAGGGAGTTTGCTTTCTTGATTGATTATGAGAGTGTGTAGTTTACTTGGAGTTATTGATGGTTTTTAAAACATAAGACCAGAATATTCGTATGAAGTACTCTTCTTTGTCCTTTTCTTTAACCTTAAAGATGTTTTTATTAATTTATACATAATCGACTCCACATTAATTACATTAAAGGGGAGGACAAAATTCAGAGTTTTCTAATTTCTCATTATGTATAAAAAAATTCTGACAATGGTTTTGAAACCATTTTATAATTAACATAGTGTAGAAAGAGAACGAATGAAAACAATACAGAGACTCGTTGAGCAGTAATGCTGATGGGATCACCACAAAAAGAAAAACATTAAATATTGATATTTTCACATAAACAAGGCATGATATTGATATTGATTTTTTATATAAAAAGTGTTGAAAATAACTAGAAATATTTTAGGATTCAAATTTTTAAAGTTATCTTTAATCATGTTTTTTTATTTAAAAAAGTTACAATTTTAAAAAATAATAAACAAGGACTAATTTAAAAAAACAAAAAATAAATTGTTAATGAGAAGATGACATGTAATTTGATTGGTAAAAAAAACTAACAGTATCAAAATTCCCAAAATTATTGGAGGCATCATAAAAACTCTATAAGTATATTAATCTTTGCTTTTTTAAAAAAGACATAAGTCAGAATTAAAGAAATAGGAAGATCTACATACAAAAGAAAGTCACATATTTATAAAGTTCCAAACAAATATAACAGCAAATAATATATTTATGTTCAAGGAGTCAAAGTGATATCATCAACATTGAGACACTCTTCTTTGCTCTCCATCCATGAAATCATAACTTTCTTCAACATTACTTTCGGTTCAAATTTTCCATAGCATCCTATATCATCTTTATCCATCATCCAAATGTAATTCATCTAAGACAACATTGATGTAAATATAAGTTAGCAACTAACATCTACTGTGTTATCAATTAAAAAAATAAAGTTATAAACAAAAACATACCAATATAATCTGAAATGGATTGAATAATCATATTTGCAAGGATGTATCATTAAGTAATGCATTGATCTCATCATTAGTTAAGAATGGTGGTGACTAGCTCCTCCAATATCTAATTAGCATGCTCATGGTCATCAACAACTTCAAATTTGTTAGGATCATAATTTTGCTTTTTCAATCGATTTCTAAGTTTATTAATTTGATCATAAACAAATAATCAACATAAAAAAAATAATCAAAGATCTATTTAAAAATGAAAAAAAGTTTAAAACCTAATTAAAAAATTGTGAATACCAGGAAATCAATATTCTCAACAATATTGCAGATTCTAAACTAGTTGAACAACCTAAGAATATTGAGTTTAGAACATGAAAGAGTGACAATAGTAGTTTGGTTCATTTTCTATCTCTATAATTTTGAAATATACCACTTTTAATCCTCAAAATAGTTTACATAGTGTTTTATAAGCATTATCTAAACGTTATTAGATAGTGTTTTTAAATCAAAAGTGATGCATTTCACAATTAGAGGAACTTAAAAATGGATGAAATTTTTTAAAGGAATTAAAAATGAGTTTAAAAAATCTTATGGAGAACAAAAAATATGTAACCTTTCATAAAAGCTTAAGTATTTTGAATTTTTTTTTATCATGAGAATTTTATATTTTGTAAAACCTAATATATTTTTTGTGTGAAAATATTATATATAGATTAGTTTTTGTTCTTACTAAAACAAAATTCCTGGATCCGCTGAACAAAACTTATATATCCCCTGACAAAAAAGAAGCTCTCATCATTAGAAAGACAAACCCACCCACCAACTACCAGACAGCAGGAAAAAAACACACCCTCCTAATGCTGATTGAGGAAAAAATAAGACATAATGCATTATGCTTTGATAACCAAGAACTTATGAAGCACCACAAGCCAGCATACTTTCGATCAACAACGACAATAATCACCATACTTTAATAGTTAATGCCTGCAGCGGCAAAAAACAAAAACCATCATCTCTTGTTCATTTCAGCAAGAAGAGAACCAGTTTTTAGTAGATTTTCCAGAAAAAAGGCTTACACCAGCACACCTTAACCAATAAAGCAATCCCAACCCCTTCAACAATACCGAGTTATGCCATGCTTCAGATGAAGAACCCCTTGAAACAATCCGCAGAACTATGGTTATATACTGCCCCAACCCATACATCAAACACCAAGATAATTAATTAAGTTCATTCTATATATAGATTCCAACTTACTATATTTAAGAACCATATATTCTTACTGAACATACACTACAACAGATTCCATCAGGCCATCCCAAAATTTAGATGAAATGAACCAATCCTGAATGCTGCTAAAATCTAGCCATAAGTAAAAGGTAACAAACTATATTTGAAAATAAACATATCCCTTCATTACCTTTGGCAACCATCCATTTCCATGACAGGAATTTAATCCTATATGCAATATACATACAAACTATTACAGTATTTATTTAAAAGAAAGGTCTCATTTCTTTGTTTCGAAAGCGACCTCACAATGAATTCCATACTCTTTTCTTCTTCAAACTTGAGCTATGAAAGAAGAAATGGAAAAAATGCTAGTATAAATTTTGAGGAAAAGACATAATTAAAAATACCAGGACAGCAAAATATGACGTCAGACCCTATTGGCAATCAACTTTTTATTCATGTCAGTTTGTAATTATTATAAAAACATGATGAATTTTTAGAAATGGGGAATTAAATTCATGTTTTTTATTATAAAAAAATTGAGGACCAATTTTAAGGATATATTAATATAGAGACCTTGTCCACGTTTGACTGAAAGTATATATAGAGATTATTGTTTCTTTTAATTTATTATATTTTCTTTCATAAAAAGCACGTAATAATATTAATAAGTTGAGTTAATTTTCATACAGTGTTAATATGATTTTTTTTACACATTGTCAATTAACTAATTAAAAATCATAGTAGGTATGAATTTGATGATGATTTTTTGTAAAATTTAACCACCTTACATACATGCGAATTTGTAATTAGTTGACAAATACATAAAGACTCTTGAAAAGAGTACTATTTTCTGTATTACATTGTTAAAAATAAAACAAACAATTTAAGATACATTTATCATGTACAGATGGAGTTATTAGTTTAAGAAGAAAGTAAAAGATGAAAAGGATTTTAAGTACTAAGGAAAATAACTAGGATATGATGGAACACAACAAGACACTTGACAGAAGAATATATTTAATTTAATTATTTGTAACGAATAAAATTCAACTTAATATAATTCATAAAATACAATTGGTAAAAAAAATTGATAAATTAATTGTTAACAAGTAAGAAAATTTTAAATAACTTTAAGATTATGTTAACATGAATGGAAAAATAATTTTTGAATAAGATTGTATCTGAATTTTATACTTAATGTATTTTTTGTTATTCTATTCAAGTAAATTAATTTTATTATCTGAAAATTTTCTCAATTTTTTATCCTGTGAATTTTATAATATCTATGGTTTTAATTATTAATTAATTTATTTTTTGCAATGAATAAATTCAACTTTATATATTATATAGATATAAAATACGGTGTAAAAATATCTGGATAAAATAATTTGTTATAAGTAATACGATTTTAAATAATTTTAAGATTATGTTAATTTAATTTTTAATGCTGTCACTTTAAAATATGTTTTATAAAAATAATAATTAAAAATAAAAATAATAATTAAAAACAAAGACATTTAAAATATATAAAGAAATTGAAAATAATTCATCATAATTTACTTAAAATAATATTTAAGGAGAAAATTAAGAGATAACTTTCAGATTGCCATTAACGTATCAGTTGAAAGACTTGGGAGCTAGTAACAGAAGACGATGAAAGTATTTCGGCCACACTGGCTTCCATATATGGGAACAATCCTGTTACAATTAAGGAAGTAAGGATAAAGCGTGTTTATCCTGAAGTTGGACCGGAGCATTCGGAGTTAGCGGGAAGCTTTAATTTGTGACTTTGCCTCATTCTTCACATGTGCATCAATGTTAACATTTTGACAAGCATATCAATTTGTTCAAATAATAATTAAACGATAAGTTTAAATGTGGATTGAACATGAACTTTGTTTATACTTGTTCTAAGTAATTAATGAATCAATTTGATTTTTTAGAATGACTAGCATGTAATCAAACTTGATTTAATGTAAATTATAAAACAGAATAAATACAGGAAAAGAGACACTAACACTCGAAGTATTGTAGTGACGATCGAAATAGGTGTAACTATTGTTTGGGGTCAACTAACCGAAACTAACTTGGATGCAATATTAAAGATTTTTCGCTATTCAACATTAGTTTCCTATCACCTTCATCTACGAATATATTCTAACCTTGATTTCTCAAGTGGAAGATCCTAAATCACTTAAGAGTTACATTAATTGATTTGCATTAAGATTAAAGATGAATAACTTAGGTTAAACGAAATCATTCTATCCCTACAAACAGTTCACTTAGAAATATTTTTCAGTTCTAAGGAAATAAACATTTTCAATGTGTTAGATCCTATAACAAAGCATGAAAATGGATGATCTAACCACTAGCATGATAATAACTCAGAAAACAACAATAATGCGAAAATAACATTGAATCAATAGTTAGAATCATTACATCAAAGCGTTTGGTTGTTGAGCTCCCAACAATGGGGGTTTAACCTCTCATTCTCATGAAATGCTTATACAAAACGGACGGTGAAATGGAATAAATGGAAGGAAATGGGGAACCAATGGTGGAATGCAAGCTCCAGTGGTGCAGAAAAATTCCTCCTTCGCGACCTAGCTGAGCTTGTGTCTATGGTTTTCTCAGATATTCTTAGTTCCCTCCTTTTTTCCCCCTTAAAACGCAATCCATTGTCGTGGTAGTGCGCTAAGCGGGCAATTTTGTGCTAAGCGCAACTTCAATGTCCAACTGGATAAGTGATCACACGTTCAGTGACTGGTCGCGTTGAGCGAGCAGCTTCAGACCCTTGCAGTGAATTTCTAAAAAAAAATTCAACCAACATCTTATAAATCAACTAATTTTAGCATCTATTTGATAAAAATTCAGAAAAATCTAATTTATCTGTTTTAATCACAAAAAAAAAAAAACTTAAAAGAGGAAAATATAGATAATTATTATATAATTTACATGTAATTTTAAGTATGCTAACAATTATCAATAACGGATTTGTAGAAAGAGTTGGAAGTAAGAGCCGATGATATATAGTACTATTGCGGTGACATTATTGGTTCCAAGATACTGGAACAAGCCTATTTCTACTAAGGACATGAAGATAATTAAAGTTTTTTCCATGCATTCATGTGGTGAAGGATGAATAATTAAATATAATAATCAACAACTATATTATGTGTGGTGTGATTTCAATAATAATATGATGTTGCTTATAATAAATTGTTATTATAAATGTTTCTTAAATTATTTTTTCTTACATTTGTTTTTATTTTAATGATATAATAATATGATGATGCTTATACATAAGAAATTATGATAAATTAAAGGATTAAACATTTAATTTTGATATATTTTATTATAAAAAAACTCATAATTTTCTTTCATAATTATTTTTATTTAATTTTATAAATATCATGATTGAATTTTTCTAATTATCACATCGGCTGAAAACAAACAAGATTACTTACAAACTCCTTATTTATTTTATTCATTTAAATTATTATCTGATTAAAAGTATTATTTTCAATGTTAAATTTTTTTTTTGAGATGGAGAATAATTAAATACTTAATTCGTTATTAGCTAAATTTTCTAGATGGTCATATTTAAAAAAAGTTGTTTATGGAGATAAGGACTCTTATTTATAATATTTTAAGAAGATCTTGGCATTCAGAGACATCATGGACCTAGCTCCATGTAACAGCTCTGCTTCCTTACGTGAGGTGCTTTATATATTGTTTCTTTCTATTCAGACTAATCACAGCATGCATTCCCTGACTATATATTCTTTCCTGCGTCACAAATTTGACTTTTCATCTGTCACACTGCAGATGGTAATAAAAACCCTGCAAGATCTGCAAGGGCTTTACTCTGGGATCATACCAAAAAATGAAGTGTCAAAGATCAAGGATAAGCCTATAGACCAGGTTTGAGCTTTTAACTGCACCTCAAATTATCTTTATTTTTTTGTTTTAATTTGAGAACTGACTTTTTTTTTAATCAGTTCCTGTATTCAAAAATTTGTATAGAAAACTGTGAAAACAGTTTTATTTTGTTTTCTGCTTTTGCTGTTTGATCGAAATATGTTGTTTATGTTTGTTAATATGTTGAAATTAATATAAAAGTTTTTACATTTTCTGATTAGATATTAGTATTTTTAAACTGATACGTGAAGTAACTATTAAAATAATAATATATAATTGTGAATGTGAAAAAATAGGTTGTGGAAGATAAATGTCAACATATCTAAAATATTAGAATTTATTAAAAATCACTACTTTTAGTAGATTTAGCTTCTCATTTAATAATTTTCTCTCTTTATTTATATTAAATGAGAAACAAAACTTATTAAAATTGATAATTTTTAATAAATTTTAACTAATAATAAAAAGAATCTTAAAAAAATGTCAAAAGAGAATATAACTGGCATTTTTAAAAAAAGATTGGCATTGCCTCTTATTTATAGTTGTTAAACAATGACATAAAATTATTTAAACTAAAATTTAAAAGGAATTATGGATCTAATAGTGTCTATGAAAATTTTGGTCCTAAACTATTAAATTTATATTATAATTCACAGCAAAGTCACACAAAAGTTAAGTGAATAGTTTCATAGTGTAGGAGTATATTTATCGTTGTATTGCAACACTCTTTTGGTTTTGGATCTAACAACAACTTCATTCCCCAATATGCATTTGCGACCCCCATTTGGTCTAAGATAAATTACAACATGAATAATGGTGTCAATAAGGTTAAATGAGGACACTCACCATAAAAGTAATAAAAATATATTATATTTTTAATAAAAATACAATTACTATTAAATGTTTTAATTTAAATGTAAAGTCATTGTCACAAGGCCATCGATCATCTTAGTGTGCATTTTGCTCAACAAATTGTACATATAAAGTAGTGTTATAACATCTGATTCGGATCGGTCAGATTAAGACCCGATGGTCTAATTGGACCGGTTTTACTTTCAGATCAATTACGCAATTGACCCGATCAGGTTGATCATTGGATCTCGGTCTGACCCGGCCGATTTTTTAAAAGAATGAATTTTTTATAAAAAAAAGTTGGATTTTTTTAATAAAAAAATTGGATTTTTTATTTGAATTATGGAGTATGGATAAACTTTTCTTACTCAAATAATATTAGTTATATACTTATATATAATAAATACATATATAATTTTAAATTTTTAATATATAATGAGTTAAACTGGATTGAATCATTATCTACTATCTCGATGGGTCAATCCAGATTTTTCAACTATATTATAAAGTTCGAGTTATATATCCTTATATTACTACAATAACGCAAATAATTTCATTTATAAGATATATTAGCACAAGTTATCCTCATATAAGATATATTAAGATAGATGATTGCGTCTTACTCGAGATCCAAAAGCACAAAGTCCATAAATTTATCGTGTCTCCATCTTTGTCTAAGTCCTTAGTATCACCCTTCTCTACAACATTCATGTCCTACGACATTTAACTATTGATTAACTTAAATAATTACTCCAATTAGTATTCACGAAGTATTAAATTTTTCTATACGAAAATACTAAATTCTAAATTTTATTAAATTATTAGTAATAATATTTAATAAATTTAAATAATTAATCAAATACTTATTAATTTTACAATAAATATTTAAAAAATATATAAATTTTCTTTCTCGTCAAATCATAGATTTAACTTTTCTTTAACATTTATTTGTACATTAAAATTTACTTTTATCCCCAACTTTAATTATTTTTATATGAAAACAATCAACAAAGAACTTTGTCACTTTTGATGAATTTTATTGTACTCGGGATCATTAGTATATATTTAGTTTGCAGTTAGAAATATTGTGACGCGCTTTCTAATATAAATCTTACAGATAAAAATAAGATGACTACAAAAATAAGAATCATGATTCGTTGGTAAAATTACTTTTATTTCAAACATAATTTTACAACAAATTCTTAAACATATTCTTAGTCTTTATAGTTTTCTAAATAATTAGAACAACGACTTCTCACTATTATGAGTGACATGATAATGTAGGGATCATAAAAAAATGAGTAAATAATTTTAAAAAACTCATATAAACACTCGCCGTTGGAGATACTCTAAATAAAATAATTAAATTTTGGACCTATATATGCATAGACAAATGGTTTGAGTGTTTTTAGTTAAATTTTATTTTTTATTTATATAACTGATGTCACAATTTTATCTGTATTTATTTTTATTGAATGGAACAGAACAATTTAACAATGTTTAGTAAGAAAATATTTGAAAAATTACAAGAAATTTTAAAAAAATCATCTTAATTGGTGATGTTTAAAAAATAAGAAATTCTATAAAGAGTTTTTTATACAAGAAATCCAAATTTTTTGTCAAGGAACTCTTATGCCACCTAGATACTCTCCAATGCATAATTTCTTCTAAGAAATAATTTCTTATCCTTAGAAACCCACTAAACACCTTTCATTAGATATGTTCTTATAGATCAATTGAATCACTTCCACGTCATTAATTACTACAAGAAAGTATGCCTTTAGAGTTGGCTAAACAAATTGATTAATTTTTTAATATTTATGTTAGCCGACTCTAATATGTTTATCATTATTTTTTTGTTATGGTAATTATATAATATCTGGTTTTAAAAATAATGGATTGCAACATTATTTTAATTTTAATTTCTACAATGTTTAATTTATTTGATGTTCCAGTATCTTAATGCTTATGATATTTAAGTTGGATTTTTCAAAAAATAAATAACAATAAATAAATTAGAGTTGACTTTTGACTGATGCTAAATGTATCTTGTATTGATTAATGACGTGAGAGTAATGACATAACCTTTTCTCTATCATATTATCACTTTTTGAAGCTAATGACAAATATGAAAATCAAATAAAAAAAAACCAAATACTAAAAAAGAAAAATAATAATAATAATTTTAAAAAAATTATTTTATAAATAAAAAAATATATTTAAACCTAAAAAGTGTCTTATATAGTCAATGTCATCCTAATTTAACGTGAGACTAAAAATAAGTGGATATTGTTTACATTTTTTTTTTCATTACTGTTCTGCTGGGTGAGAACAGAGATATCCAACAAGTGGTGTTGGATGGTTTTCTTTAGGATCACACTTTCTCTCTCTTAAGAAGCTTATGGACTGAAGCAATTTAAGGAAAAAGGTGATCACAGCAGCAATACACACGAGACAATTGGGGTGCAGTGTGTGCCGTGTGAATGGAAAAAGAGAGTCAGAATTGAATGTATACCTTTCACCATGGAGTAGGCTGTATTTATAGGATATTACCTGGACCTTGTGGCCGAACGGTTGAGCCCAATATCTTCTTCCTTGATATGCGGAGATATTGGTAACTGGAAGATAACACGATCACGATCATATCTCCTATCTTCTGTTGGTTATCTTCAAAAGAGATTTAAACATTTGAACTGATGAAGATATGTGGATATATTCTTATCTCTTATCTTATCGGTAATAATTACCTTCATTATATTTCTTGAGACCGTTAATATGTAAGGATCGTTTAACATCTTTCGAAACATGTTTTTTCATATGTGGACCTAAATTTCAGGATTATTCTACTATATATTATATCACACTGCATTGGTATACTTTAATAATTAGTAACTAATATTTAAACCTTGTTAGTTTTAAAATGTGCAGCATAATCCTTAAAACTTTCGAGTTGTGAGACAAAATAAAATGGATGAAAAAAATCCATTTCACTAGTTTTGGAACTCTACATCGATCGGAGCAGACGTGATTTGTTTTTCTTTTATATGTTTTTCATAACAATTATGACAGAATTATAGTAGACTACCCAGCCGGAAAAACTGGCCACAACGTACAAATAAAAAACATGCTCCATCGAAGATCCAAAAGTTATGCATGCGGATCATTGTATGTAGAAGCATCCCCTATTACGCTAGAGTTATACTACTTTTTTGGTACCGAAAAATTATTTGTGCAAAATATTTAAATGATTTTGTATTATATTTTACAATTATTTATATGTTAATATTGATAATATAAGTAGGTATAGATATAATTTATTTATTATAATATTTATGATATATAGTATGTAAAATTATTAATTTCATAAATCTTTATTACCATTTTAACCATATAATAATTATTTGATTGTTGCACAACGAATTCATGTTGAATCATGATCAGCTGGGGGTCAAAGTTACGTGCCGAAGCATGTTATCCACTAATAAATGTGTTTAGCATGAAATTGTTTTCGTACAAATAAATTGATAATTTTTCTCCCCTCACGTTTGTCCTGCTACTTAAATTTAATAGTATTAGCTTTTCTTTTTTTTTTTTTTCATTTTGTGATTCAAACTTCACTATAAAAGGGCAGTGCTATAGATCATTTTGAGCAGAAGCAGAAGATAATTAGCCATGGCTTCTGTATCATCACATCCATCCTTCTCGTCCCTCTTCAGTTTCTCTGCATCCTTTTGCATTCCTTCCATGTTTCCACCGTCTCAAAAACCATGCCAACCTAGCAAACCAAAACGTGGTCGTCATGCTTCAAAAGTTGCATGCAATGGTAACCCTAACCCTAGAAATAGGAGGGGCATTTTGATTGGGCTTGGAGGACTTTATGGTGCTACTACTCTTATTGGTAACAACAGCGGTTCAGCCTTTGGTGCTCCGGTGTCTCCTCCAGACCCAACTAACTGTGTTCCACCACTATTGCCGGACGAAGAAGATGTCAATTGTTGCCCTCCACCCCCAATCGTAGACTTCGAGTTCCCTTCACACAATAGACTTCGACTTAGACAACCTGCACAATGGGTCGATGATGATTACCTAAACAAGTACAAGGAAGCTGTTAGGCTCATGAAAGCCCTTCCACCTAATGACCCTCGAAATTTCATGCAACAGGCAAATATTCATTGTGCTTACTGTCATGGTGGCTATAGCCAAAAAGGTTTCCCTGATCATAAAATCCAAGTCCACGGCAATTGGCTATTCGCCCCCTTCCACCGTTGGTACCTCTACTTCCATGAGAGAATCTTGGGGAGCTTGATCGGTGACCCAAGTTTTGCTCTTCCATTTTGGAACTGGGACAATGCGCCAGGCATGGCAATGCCTGCTATTTACACTGATGAAAAATCCCCTCTCTATGACCCTATCAGGAATGCCCTCCATCAACCACCAGTTATTGTAGACCTAGCCAACGGGGCCAATATTCGTGACCCAATTGAGCAAATCATGATCAACGAAATTACAATGTTCAGGTAAGTTGTTATTAATGGGATATTCCCTAGCCTCTTCCTCGGAAAACCCTACTATGCAGGAAGTGAACCTAATAACCCTGGTGCTGGCTCTCTAGAACAAGGTCCGCACAATAATGTCCACAGATGGACTGGTGATCCCACAAAACTGTTAGAATTCAAACTCTCCACCATCTAGAAGCCATCCAACATTGACTATGAGCTGCAAAATTTGAATACATGAAATTGGTTGGCAAAGCAAGTCAAAAGAAAAGCAAGCTAAAGTTGGTTTGATCAGAGGTCGCACTCCGTCAAATTAATATGATTTAAATGTAGTACTAGGAAGTGACTCCTAGGTCGTCTCTCAAGGACCAAATATCGTCTGTGTAAGGGTTTAAACGCGTAAAGGGGGTTTTTTGTTTGTTGAACAGAATTAAAAATAGAACAGAGCAGAATTACTAATTAAACGCAGTGATTTAAAACGAGTC
>PYAF01004503.1:8838298-8858847 GCA_007407185.1 Glycine tomentella | reverse complement strand
TTAGAGATCACCATTATATGTAATTAGGGAAGAAAAAAGGTATAAAAAGTTAATTATAAGAGTGAGAGTAACTCAAAAATCCTTTTTTCTAAGTTTATTTAAAGTCTCATTAATTATTTTTTCCTTCTTATAATGTTGATGTTTGTCTACCAACATCTTGTATAAATAATTTATTAAATTTACGTGTCAAATAATTTATTATATCTAAAATGTTTATAATTCTTAATTTATTTATAAGTACTAAATTTCCTTTTATCCCAAATTTATTTATAAGCTTTATTAATGATTACACTTATTTTCCCATAAAAAGTGAATGCATTTATTCATTTTATTGAGTTGTCAATAAAAGAAATATATACTCATTAGTTGAAAAGTTATCTTTAAAAAATAATATTCATGTAATAGGTAGTCTTAGAATGAAATTAAAATTTATGATAAATTAAGTAATTTAACCACTTTTATTTGTCTTAATAAATTAGATAACTAATTTTGTTATATATAGGATAAAAAGTAGAATAATATTAATGATTATTTAATACTAATAATACAATTTTAGATTTAAAATATAATTTTTAAAATAATTAATTAATTAGGATATTTGATTCGACTGATCGTTAGTAATTAATTAATATTTTTAAAGTAAAATAATTACTTTATTCTATAATTCTTTTAGGACTCAAAAATATTTTTAAATTCTTCATGCATTAATAAATACCCCTTAACAATATTTTTCAAATTTACATAGTTAGAGATTAAGTTTTATATGAAAATATTATTATTTTATGCATCATTGAAATTTTTTTATATTATCAGTATACTCTAATTAAATTCTTAAAGAAGTTTATATTCTCTATTTAATTAAAAATAGAAATAATAATAATTTAATTACCATGTTTAATTCAACATAAAACGAGTGTCAACGACTCTGATTACCATCTTTGAGTATTCCTGAAATACCTGTTGCACCACCCACCACCACCATCGGAAAAGGATGGATGAGATTATATAGAAGCCATGGTTAATCAGTTGCGTATTTGTCTTCTGAGATACTTCCTCTTATAGACAAGTTTGAGTGAGAAAATGAGGTGAAAAAATGTACTATTAAAATTTATTTGCCACCAAATAAAATTAAAGGGTTTATGATAGATTAGGTGGTACCTTTATTACATTAATGGGGATAATTACATTTGGTTAATTCTTAAATATCTTCTGGATGTTTTTATGTGTTTGATACGTATTAGAGGAAAAACAGAATAATATAAGACAAATATTTGAGTTAATGAACAAATTTTTATAATGTATATTTGTTTATGAATAATAAATAATACAATAAAAAATAATATAAATTTTATTAAAATATTTTTCAATACTAACCATCGAAATATAATTTTCATTATTTTTATTGTTATATATATTTTATATGAATTCAAAATACATAACATATACAAATAAGTTAGCTAGAATATAACGGAAATTCAAAATATATAATATGATAAAATTATTATAATTATTGATAGATAGTGTGAATTTAAAATATATGAAATAATAAAATTACTATTATATAAAATAATAGAAAATAATATCTAAGACAAAAACAAATATCCTATAATTTTCATTTTAATTTGTGGTTGTTTCATAATCTTTTTTTCAAATCACACTTAAAACAAAAATATTTATATTCTTCGATATCATAATTTTATTAATAAATCAAATGCATCATTAAATTTCTTATGCTATCTATTGGACTACATACGATTGAGTTTTTAGTCAAACTTATTCTATCTTGTGTAGCAGCGGGGGAGAAGTTAGATAAGCTTAATCATGTTTATATATGGGTCTGCAAGTTTGCATGTGTCTCAATATGGGAAATGCTCGTGAAGGTGTGCAAGATGCATGGGGAGTGTAATTGATCCAAAATTGAAAGTTGTTTATGTCTCAATTGGATAGTATTTTTCTGAAAATTTAATGTTGGATTGAAATTTTTTTTTAACATAAATTATATATACAAAATTTTATATTAATTCAAAATTATTTATCATTTCATTCATATATATTAAAATCAACTTAATAAAAAATTTTCAAAATATATTAAAATATCAATTATTTAATTATCTTATTATTATTATTATTATTCAATTTTGATATAATTTAACGCAGAAAATGTATTTATTCTTTTATTATATCTTTTTCTAATTTTTAGATATAATAAAAAAATTATATATTTAAATTATTTAATTATTTTTATTTAAATATTAATAACATAGAAAAATTTAAAAAAATAATATAAATAGATTAATTTAATACAATGAATTAAATTAATTATTTTTCTTAAACGATGTGAATTAATTAAAAAATATAATTAATAATGAATGGCAAATTGAAAAGGACATACAGCACCATATTTATGGAAATACATACAGGCCGTTTGTACCATTATTGACTTGTATGTGAAAAATGAATATAATTTGCTCACCAAATTGTCAATATGGTACTGGTAAATGGTAATTTTCGAACTTTTTCTTTTTAAATTCAAAGTGTATGTTCCTAAGGGAATCGCAGCAATCTCAAATAAACCAATTTTTTTTTTTCTTTTTGGTGCTCCAAAGATTTCGCAAATGGTGTCGCGTACGTCTTATACAAGGAATGTATCATGATTATTGCAGCGCATCGCAGCAATCTCAAATAAACCAATGATTATGCAGCACTACATGAAACCCTAGACAATACGACACCAGAATGAAAGGAATATATCCTATCATTTTCTTTGACAAGTGTTAAAAACTTAAAATTATGAGCAATAAGACACCTATTTCACAACTTGATCACATAAAAGGAAAATATTGTAGATTGATCATTATGAGCCACAAGAATATCGGATAATAACCTATTAATATCATGGCTTCTATCTCTCCTCTATCCTGTGTCCCTCGCTGGTTTGTCTGAATCCCTTCCATTTCCAGTAGTTCCTCATCTTCCACGTTCCCATGCACGTTCTCAAATACCATGCTACCCCATCAAACATAGAAAACCAAAAAGCCATTAATGCCATAGTAACCAAAACAACTCAACACAAATTAAACTTAGAAGAAAGGAAAACTATCACGCAACTGTGGGTGGGCCGGGGGGGGGGGGGGGGGGGGGGGGGGGGGGGGGGGGGGGGGGGGGGGGGGGGGGGGGGGGATAGGGATGTTCTCATTGGCTATATATGGAGGACTTTACGATGCCTTCTACTCTTAGCAACAATAACAACAACCCTTTAGCCATCGCTGCTCCAATTCTCCCTCCTGACAAAAAAACCTTTGGTTCACCGGAGTTACCGACTGATGCAAAACCGGCCACCCTTTCCTTCCCTCCAGTATCTTCTATCGTCACAGACTTCAATTAAGCTTCCTTATAACATTCCTATTTTTCTTTTCTAATTATATAAATATATTAATTATTATAAAATATTTTCATTTTGTTGGTTTTAATTAAAATAAATAATTTGAGAATAGGTTTTGGGTTTGGAAATGAGATCGATTATCTCACTTACGGATATGACTATGGTCGAAGATAATGGGATTAGTCCTATACCACAGTTGGTTGTGTATGTTTATGTTTTATTTGTATGTTATGTTTTAAGTTCAATTGGACGACTTATAAATATCTAGAAATACTTTTATTAATTTGTTGTTGTAATTTAACTACATGAGTATCTGGTTGTGATTTTGTGTTTTCTCCTTTTTTTTGTCTAGGATTTTGATTATTTATATTTAATCATTCATGTATACGGGAAATAATTTCTAAACTTATTTTAATTATGTATATCCGCTACTGTGATGGTCATTGTTGTAGGAATATTATACTTTTGTTACATTGTTAGCTATCCTTCAAGTGTTTTATGATTGGTACAAATAGAAATATAGAATGAACGCAAAAAGCAATAAAAGGGAACTCATCGCTTTCAAATAAAACTCCAATATATTATATATGCATATAAATATATAGAGAGAGCAAACTAAAGTAGTGAAGATACAAGTTTAGCTTCATACTTCAATAGAGTTCCCGCAATTAATTTTCGAAACTCTCCAAGCATGACTAGCTCCTATCAAAATTTAAAAAACTAGAACTCCAAATCGCCAATGATCATTAATATACATATGGCTTTGACACTAAAAAAGGGATTCATCATTTCAATTTTTACTCCATATACAAAGCATAAATCCAAATATACATACATACACATACACACACACACATACACATACATATATATATATATATATATATATATATATATATATATATATCATGGTTGGGTCAGGTTCGGATTCGGATCACTTTCTATCTCCTGCGCCAATTCTCTAGTTAGCTTGTCAGCACGATCATCAATGCCACCGGCGAATGTGTAGACCCTGAATGCAAATTGGAAAGCTTTCCAAAGCATTGAAGCACCTTCCTTTTTAGGTCCATCATTCTTATTAGCAGCTGCATTGCGCTTCTCCTGCATTGAGTTTAGGCAAATGCAAATAATTAAAGTCAATTTGGTTTCATGGTTTGGTCATAATTGTGTTTCTTTCTTTGTTCTAACTTGGATATACCTTAAGTGCTAACTCCATGGAATTGGAGGAAACGTCCACCAATGCTTCCTTGATCTTTACAAGAATGTGGAAGTCAAATTCGATGTTGTGACCCTTAAACTTCTTAGATTCTTCATCTTTGGTTCTTTCCAAAGCATCTAATTCTGTTTTAATCTGTATTAAAATTCTCTTTTGGGTTAGAATTTATAAGTGAATGTACAAGGACACTGCATGAGGTAATCAAATAAATTTGATGATTTTTTATTACCTTGCTGAAATAACGCTCAATCTTTTTCAGTTGCTGATCCATTGGAGGCACTATTTTCCAGTTTTGAAGTTCAGTAAGTATTGAGTCCAACTTGTTATACAGTGCTGCTGCCATTCTTAAAGCTTCCAACTTCTTTGTGGGGAATCCTTCAAACCTTGATAGCACCTATGCAGCAACAGAATTTGCTTACCATGGTGTAAAGAACAAACTGCAGCAGTGCATGGAATTGAAATGAAAACCATATAGACATGAATTTTCTAAACTCACCTGTGATTCATCAGTTAGATTCTGAAGAACGGATTCAACATCTCTATGGAACTTGCTCAATTGTGTCATTTCCTTTGTCTTGAAATTAGTAATGGTAGATCTCAGCTCCAAGATTTGTTTTGTGTACTTTTGAACATCTTCTTCTATTTGTTGGAAGTAAGAGGATCTAATTAAATAAAGGAAAGATAAACGAAATATTTTAAGAGGTGAGAAATTTGGTTCCAAAACTTGTAAAATTTAACAATGCATCACCTACTTGGAAGCTATAAAACATCAACACGTTAACTTGTTTCACATATCCACGATACCGACTCTCTTGAATACTTTCCTAATACATATATGTAAGTACCCAAGCTTTTAAAAAAAAGTTAAGAATCTAATCCAACTATATGTGAGACACAGAAACATGTGTAATATAGAAACCTGCAAACATTATTTCTTAATGAATCCAACTATATTTGATTTTGTTTTAGTAAGGTCTAAAAAATAGGATAAAATATACTTTTAATATTTATACTATTATGAATTTTATTTTTAATCATTAAACTTTTGTATCATGCAATTTAGTTTTGAACTTTATAAAAAAGTGTTTTTAGTCTCTAGGCTTACTCCAAATTGTTTGCATTTTTAACTTTCATATCATGCATTTTTAGTATCTAGATCTACTCCCAATCAAATACTAAACTGTATGAAAGTTCAAGTATTAAAAACAAGATTTAACGACAGTATAAGAAGTAAAAATAAATTTATTTAAAAAAATATAATCTTAATTTAGATTTCCTGAATTGTGATCAGCTATATTTACTGTGTTTTATGATTTTTTATACATATATAACTAGATATATATCTTATATATTTTTATAATAATCATATCAGCTTTATCAGATACCTATCATATCTATTATTGTGGATGGTTTAAAAATTAAGCATACCTTTTTGTCATCTCTGCTAGAGCATCAGCCATTCCTTGTTTCCCTCCAGTGCTTGCTGCTCCAATACCACCTTTTTTCGCGGCAGAAGATTTTCCAGTCAGACTAGACCCTTCCACTTTTCCCTTTAGAGTTCGATACAGGTTGCCTAACTGTGTCGATCTTTTCAGTTTAGTAGTTGCCCTAGCGCACAAGGATCTCCCTCCTCCAAGAGGAGGTGGCGGCGGTGGCGCACCTCCTTTTGCACCACCCGGTACAGGTGGTGGAGGTGCTGGAACCGATCCACCTATCAAGGGAACCGATGGAGGTGGTGGAGGAGCAGCAGCAGTTGTTGCTGAACCTAAACTTAGAGACCCTGGTGGTGGTGGAGGAGGTGGAGGCATCCTAATTGGTGCAGCATTTTGCTCCAATTTTGGTGCTGATGGTGGAGGAGGAGGTGGTGGTGCTACACTTGGCTGCATCTCGGGTGGTGTTGGAACTGAGGGTGGTAAGGTTACATTTGGCATGATCATGGACGGTGGTGGAGGTGGAGGTGGTGGGGGAGTAGCTTTCACCATTACCATGGATGGTGGGGAAGGTGGTGGTGGAGGAGGTTGTGGTATGCATGGTGTAGGAGGGGCTTGTTGTGTAACTGGAGGTAAAGATACAAGTTCTTGTTCTTGTTGCTCAAGAGTTGTTTGTGGTGGTTTAGGAGGAGATTTTGGTTGAAATTGTCCTGGAGACAATGATACCCTCACTTCCCTAATAGCTTGAGGTTTGTTTGTTCTATGATCATTGATTATGCTTTCTAACTCCTCCTCAGTTGTGTCCAAGTGAAACACTAGCTCTTCTGATGAATCCTTTCCATGGTTTGAGGCCTTGTCATCCAATTCTGGGGTGGGTGGTTCCTCTTCTATCTTGTGGATTTGTGTTGGTGACATCTGAAAAGATAAGCGCTTCACATCAATTGGATTCAACTTTCCGACAGCTTGAACTCTGAGAGACAGAAGAAGTGGTGAGGCACAAGAACTCCTTGGACTGTCTCCTGATCTTTCTGAGTACTTCATCAAGTCTGGGAGAACAGATTTAGGTGTGGCAGGAGCAGAGCAACAAGAGAAACTGCTATCTGAAAACGAGGTTGATCTCATTATATTATATTTCTCAAATGAGCTTGAACGTGGGCTGAATTCTTTCTTCTGGTCATTTTCTTCTGTCAATTCTATGTCAAACCTCTCACTTGCTAACTTCATCAAGCAATCTAGAGTCATCAACATTGTCTCACCTGCAAATCAAATAAGAAGTAAGGGTTACTTTGCTTAAGTTTATTTTATAAAATAAGTATTTTATTTAAATAAAATAACAAATTTTATGATTTTTCAATATATTTTTAGAAAATAAATCACTTCTTAAAAAAACACTTATATAAAAATATTTTTATTAAATTACTTTTCTCTTAAGTTTAAACCGACTAACTAAAAACTACATGGAATGTATCATGTTTGACTATTACAATTATGAATTTGGCCTTCTTTTTTCTCTTTTTGAATACACCATTTGACAAGCACAATAAGACTACTAATAACATACCCAATTGACGCATATTCCTGTTATCCTTGCATGTTGGTAATACAATCTTGAGCTTATTCATCCAATCATTGTTCATCATCCATGACTCTCCAAGAGACTTCAAAGCCTTGCAGAAGTAGGCCATAGACTGTAGTAAAATTGTCCACGTTTAGTATTCGTGAGGTTAAGGGTCCTTTTACTTTGATAAAACATTTTCTATTTTCATTTTTAGTTACAAAACTTTCGCCTTACTTTCAAACTATTTCTTGTTTACAAAGATTTGTACACAAAACAGAAAAAACAGAACAAAATTGTTTTCACAGTTTTATATACAAATTTTTTAATATAGGAACTGATTAAAACCAAAGTGTCAGTTCTCAAAATAAAAGTGAAAAAAATAAAAATAAATATTCAAAGGTCCTAGGATTTCAGAATGATTAGGATAATTTGAGGTGCAGTTAAAAGCTCAAACCTGGTCTATAGGCTTGTCCTTAATCTTTGACACTTCATTTTTTGGTATGATCCCAGGGTAAAGCCCTTGCAGATCTTGCAGGGTTTTCATTACCATCTGTTGTGTGACAAATGAAAGTCAAATTTGTACAGCAGGCAAGAATATATAGTGAGGGAATGCATGCTGTAATTAGTCTGAATAGAAAGAAATTAACAATATATATAGCACCTCACGTAAGGAAGCAGAGCTGTTACATGGAGCTAGGTCCATGATGTCTCTGAATGCCAAGATCTTCTTATGGTTCTCCACCATTAGAATCAATTGGTCTGCTCCAACAAATGACAACTCCAATGACTCTCCATTTGCTTTGTTCTTAGCCTTTGAAGATGAAAACTTCTTGGGCGTAGAGCCTTTCATTGCCTGCAAAGTGGTTATACGTACGTTATGAAGGGTGTGCCTTGGAAATCTAATAATATAGCTAATGTTTGAAATTCAAACATCTTCTACACCTCTTTCACTAGTTACAGGCCATTAAATTCTTGTGATTCCAACATCTTGTAACTAAAAAGTTAATAGCTAATTTGATGAATGAAAGGCATAAATGACAATACAAAAACACCTATTTTTCTTGAATTATGAAGCAAAGAACATATAGCATGCATGTTATAAAAACACTTAAATATATTTTTAATCCTTATAATTTAATATTTTTTTCTTTATCCTTGTAAAATTATGTTTTTTTTTCAGTCTTTACAAATTAATTATTTTATTTTTCATTCTTACAACGCTTCAGATAATATTTTATCACTGTTCAAAAGTATTATTTAAAGTGGTTTAAGGATGAAAAATAAAATAAACATAATTTATAATGATTAAAAACAAAATAATAATTTTATAAAAACAAAAAAAATGATAAGGACTAAAAAAATACTTAAACCTTAAAAAAATATATAACGACAAAATAACAAATGTGGTAGTTCCAAAATACTTATTTCAAGATTTCAAGTTTGATAAATTAAAAGTATTTAGATATTTTCATTTTAGCAAATTGCAACTAGCATTAGGAAAAAAAGGCAAATAATGAGAGAATTTTGTCATGGAAACAAGAAAGGTTGGAATTTTACCTCAAAAATATTTGCCTTGCGACGGAAGAGCAATGGCTTCAAACCGCAGAACCCCACGGTGGCCATGTTTTATTGATAATATTGACTGGAAATTAATCCTGGAACAAAGTAAAGTGATTTTGATGCCAACCACAACGTTCACAAAACATGTGATATAATCAAGCTAAAGATGTTGGTTTACAAGAGAAAACGAAAAAGATATCTAAAATAATTCTATAGAACAAATAACGAGAGGAATTAATTAATGGTCAAACCTTTGAAAAATGATTATCCAAATTAATAGGGTTGGTGATAGAAAACTTGAGATATGCATGCACGTACACATGCATGCAATTAGGGGTTATCCTAATGTCTGACGTTGCGGAAACCAATATGAGAATTACAATGGAACTTTCTCAAAAGAGAGAGCCAAGGAAGAAAATCGAAAGAGGAAGGAATATAAAGGCTCGTTCCCCCTCCTGTCTTGTGGATTAGTTTGAATCGTTTTCGGTATGGTTTAGTGTTTATGCTTTGTGTCTTCATCATCAACGGCTAACTGAATATTGCAGGAAAGTTGATATGCTGGATTGGAATATGTCTAAAAATAAGAGAATGTTAAACTTAATAACAGCTTCCCTTCCCTTCTATTAGGTGCCACATTATTGGAATTATTAATTTATATATGGCTTTGGACTTTCTATATTTAAGTATCATTTCTTTTCGATTCTAACAAACTGATAGCCATATTATCTTGTTATCTTATGTGTTTAATTTAATAATTATCCCATAATATTTCTGAAGTTGGTGGATAGACTGATTACTTAATTATTTTCTGATTAAGCTGACACGTGTGTATATCTTATCTGCATAATAAATCAATCATTATTTTTTTATTTATCTCACAGTGACATTGTGTGAAATATTCAATAATTTTTTTATGATTAATTTATGTCAGACAATCTAATTGATTATCTTTTTAGTTAATTTTTTCTTTCCATTCACATTTTTTTTTTCTTTGAACATGAGATTTTTTTTTCTTTTTTCTTTTATTTTCCTCATCAAGAAATGAGGAATAACCTATTCACCATGTTCTTCTTTGCTGACTAATTTAATCCTCCAAAATTAGATGGTGAATCTCATATCCATATGCCAAAGCTAATAGAAATTTTTACATGAGTCTTCAAGCATTCTAGGTGATTAACATTGATATTAAGCTTGAACATTCTATTCTTGCCATTACTTTATAGATTCTAACAGTTTTATTGATTCAAAGTGTGTCCTTAATTATATCATGATATGCCTTATGCATCTATAAATACGCATGTACTAGCAAGTCTATTTGTAATTAAGGCAACAAATCTATATATGTTAAGTAAGTTTCTTAGAGATTTTACTATTCTCTCTCCTCTTCCTATCTTTCCTATTTCCGTCAATCTGAAATTCTTTTGCATGAGATAAGTTTTTGTTTGGGTATTGAATTCTTTACAACATTTGCAGGCCATGTGCGTATATATAATTTACAAAAACAAAAATCAGATTATATATATTGGAGGAATCGATCAAATTCCTCAAAAAATAATTATGATAGAGTTACTTCTCATCCTTAATTTTTATTTCTTTTATTCTAATAATGATCAAAGATATATAACTCCTTAGATTTATTACGTACATTAAAAAAAATAAAGATATAATTATTAATTTCTTACTAACAATTGCTACTTTTATAAGTGTTTGGTTGAACGCATTTGCGGGTACAATCTCACTTTGTCTTTTTTCTTCATGCATAAAATTTGATTTTGATGATCTTAAAAAATCTAAGCTCCTCACCACTTGAACTAACATAACGGAATTTTATATATGGTTGATTTTGTTATTTATGAGACAGGTATATATAATGTATATGGAGCCATTTTGTACGTACGTGTTTTTATCAATTTACTTGCTTAAAATTATTAACTAAGCCTTTTCGGTTGGACCTACAAGATTAGCTAAACAGCTTGTGGGAAAAGCCAATAACAGGATATTAAAAGTGAGCAAAAGTATATCAATCAGAATTCACTTAACTAATTAATAAAGAAAAAGGCAAGCTCGAAATTGGAGCCGCTAATTAATTTATCTTTTGAAAAACTAAACTTACAAAATGACTTTCTATTCGATTACACGTGAATGATAAGATTATTTCACCATCCTCACGAGAAAAGGACAAACACAAAAATAATAATAACAATATTAATTATTCGATCTTTTAAATTTATCATGTATGAGACATCACATTAAAATTATTTATTTTCTTTTCATTGTTATACTCTTTTACTGTATCTTTAAGTTTCTTTAGTTAATAGTTCTTAATCAATTTAGATTGTGGATATCAAATTTCATAATCAAAACTTATATTTTAAATATACATCTAAACTCGAGGCCTAAATATCATAAATACAAAAATTTTAGTTATTATAAATATAAATATTAAAATGTAGCGGAGCAGCAGAAACAACCTGTAAGCACATAGCTAAAAAAAAACTAGTTAAATTACTAAATTTGATACATGCACAAAGAACTTAACCCTCAACCGCAACCAGTAGTTTCATGCATATGATGATTAACCATGTCAAATCCACTTTGTTTATTGAATATAAGTCATGATTCATACTTCTCTCTTTGAATCAAGAGAAAGAAAAGTAGTATTTCTATTGTTTACTGCACACCGAAAGCTTTTGTCCTCTTTCCGTTTTTATTTCTTGGATCAATTGCACACTTTGGAATTTACTTTTTTTAACCAAAAAGACTGATTGGTGCGTGGGAATTGGTTTTGCTATTACTTTATCAGTTATCAGCTATGTATATAACTAGACAAAATTAGGAAGTAACATCAATCAAGATCCCCGCGTTTACGAAGACTCAGTGTCAAAGGTGTCACTCTCATGAGAACAGTAGTATTTAACTTTGAAAGCATTATAACTATGTTTCCGTTTATTTTAATATTTAGATGTCTTGTCGTTGTATAAAAGAATGTATAGTTTATTTCATGATCAAAAAAGAAAAGAGAATTGAAAAAAAATGTATTGTTTATTCTAAAGTTTCTAACATTCACGTCTTCTGTTTCCATTTCTACTATGATAATTAATGATCCATTCATTATTCCCTGTCGAAGGATCCAATTCCGGGATTTTCCAACTTGTATAATTTTCATTCACGAAGTCTCACGTAAAAGAAAAACAGATGGAAAAACTTACACAGATACGAAAAGTAGATCGGAGACTAAATTTGGGGGTTGCCCTTTCATACAACACATTGAACACAAGAACTTTCACCCCCTAAATAGATTTTGCTAAAATGTGCATAGCTGGGTTTGAGAGCCCGAGGATGCCCATTGAAATTTGTGTGATTTATCTCTGGAGTTTATAGTCCCAATGAATTTTTGCAATATCTACATACCCATGTTGAGCTAGAAGAATGATGGCCAGGTTTTAGCATTTTTATATTCCTATATAGCCACATAATAAAATCCGTAGTGTAATTTTATACCTATAAACCGCGTGTACACAGAGAAAAAGTTTTACTCTCAAAAATTTATAAATACATATATTATTCACGTATATAGAGAAAGTTAAATGAATTCTTCTCCATAGATAATTTAATAATTATTAATAATTAATCTTAACATTCGATACTATACAACAAAATTTCTTAATAGTATTGGCTTTAATACTTCATAAATAATTTTTTTTATATGCCTTGTCCATAAATAATTTAACAATTATTAATCTCTATATTTGATTTGGGGGCTAGCTCACGTTATAACCCTCCCATCACCATCATACCATTACTGGGTCGAAGCGAGTTGCTTACTTCTTGTTGGTGAATTGAATGTTCTGACCTATCCGGTTGTAGGATGTGCTTGCACCATACCTGTTGGTCTGCCTAAAATATCAAATAGAACATTTCCATACAAGTACAAAAAGTATATTATTTTACAATGTGTTTTTACATCAATTGTTTAACAACCGATCCGGAAAAAAAAAAAGTGATATTATCTCCCTTCTTATTTATAAGACTCAATTACTTAATTCATTCAGATTAAGAAAAGTAATTAACTTAATTTATAAAAATAAATTTGTCATAAATTTATAATTTTTTAAAAAATATCATTGTCATTAATGTTTCTCTTTCTTCTAAATGCATGATAATAAAACTTATCTCTCTTATTCAATTAGGAATATTTTTGGTCTAAAATAATTAATGCATAAGACAATATGACAATATGAGTTGGATCTTATTTAAGGAACAAATAAGTTTAAAAAACTGAGTCTTATAAATAGGAACAAAGATAATAGTATTTTTGCAAATAAATATAACTTCTCATATCGGTTATAAATTTACTTGATGTAGAAAATACTTCTTACATTTGATAAATTTATAAACGATGTAAAAAATCGGATGCATATGCAAATTCACATCTCCCCACTTCCTCCAGTCCCTACCACACGATGACTTCTCTCTCTCTCGACTTGTGTCTTTTTCCGTACCCTCTCAGATGCAAATACACAATAAATGATGTAAAGAACAAATGGTTTCAAGAGATATGTGGTATATGTTGTCCATTTTTCCAAAATTCGTGTCTGTTTTTCGTAGGTTTTTATTATTTTTAACTTTTTCTATTTATTTCTCATAAAAATTATGCACATAAATTTGTCAAATGTGAATTTATTAGGATTCTACTTCTACAAGAACAAATTTGTTTGGTTGAGGGGAGGGGAGAGGAAAATAGAGAAGAAATAATATGAATTTTATATTCATCATATATATTTTATATTCTACTTTAATTCAAATATTTCTTTTCTATTTTATTCTTGACTATATTCAATGGGAATATGTGTAGGAGTTATTATCACTTTCATTGATATACTTGTCTTATACGAATATCTTAAATTAATATTTAATTTCATATTTTTTATTTCTTTCAAATATATATATTTATGAAATTTAATATGAAGTTTAATTTGATTTGTGTATATCATCCTAGACAGATATCCTGGTAAAGTCAATCGGAGAGCATTGGACAACTCATCCTTAAGCATCTATGCCATAAGCCTTGACGCGGAGGGATTGTACACCATTCGAGATAGATATTTGGAATATTGACTGTGATAGGAAGGACAACTAGCTCATGTATGCACTTACACCATAAGACCTCATGAACAAGGAGTCAGGCACCATATGAGGCAAGGCTCACAATGACGGGTTAGTCACGATATTGCTAGCTAGATGAGGTGAGACCCAATTCTCATTATGGCTGAGAAGATGAAGTGATGAAAAGTATAGTATGAAACAATACCTTAGAGATGTGGTGACAAGATTAGGGGATCATCACGATCTGACATGACAGGGGTGCACAACGCATCCCGTATTACATCAAGGGGGATAAAGCTAAGGATGCATAGAGACATGGTCAAAAGGGACTAATGAGACCACGACATGTGGACAAAAATGTTGGAAATGACCCTATATAAATATAGGTGAGTTACATGACTTACCTTAGGTTCATAATTAGACAAAATTAAAAAAAGACACTTATGCTGGTTTTGAGCTAGAATCCTCCGCCCTCTCTCCTTGGTGTTATCCAACATGAACAATTTAGAAACTAGCTCAAAAGATTTAATTCTTGACTATATCAGACCACTATTTTTTTTTATCCTTACTAAAATATTTAATTTTCTTAACCACTTATTTCTTTCAATTTATGTTTTTTCATCTTCATTTCTAAATAAAAAATTAATATTTAAAAAAATACCTCATATTTTATTGTAAATTATTTATCTTAAATTTAAAATATAATTTACATATAAAAATCTTTATTTATTATAATTTTTAATATAATTAAATGTAATTTATAAATTCAAAAATATATATTTATCATATATTTCAATTATATAAAAATAATGAATCATTAATCCTGCATGATTAATTGTGCATTCAAACTAAAATACTAGTTTTCTCTTACGTTCTCGTGTTTTACTTTCCGATGAATTCTAACAACCCGACTGTTTCAACCGCCACTTGTCAATTCTGCTTTAAGAAATCAAACAAGGCACTGCACCGGACTATTTTGATATCGTTGAGACCTATTCCAATTTCGATATATGAATATGACAACTCATAACAAACGAAAATAGAAAGTTTTCTCTTAAGTTTTCCTAATTTTTTCAACACTCCAGAATATCACAAATAAAATAGGGGGGAAAAGTAAGCAAAGCCTGAAAAGTATTAGATGGTGCGATACCACAAGGCTGGAGCATGTTTTACAACAAGATGACAAATTAAAGATGGATTGTAACAGGGGTTGATTTTTTTTTTTTTTTATGCCCTGGTAACTCAGCTTGCTGAAAGATATGTTTCTTTTGTCTTGAATGCTTCTTGAACTCAATTTTCTTTAATAAAATTTATTAGAGTTATGTTATTATAGCATTAATTTTTTTGTTCCTATATTTATGTCACTACACATCTTATCACTCGTGAGAGTTGAGACATAGGATGACTTTATCCTTGTTTCTATCCAATCCAATTATTTTAGGACCATTTATTAGAATCTAAACCTAATTAACTCTATTAAAACTTGAAATGTTTGAAATAAGATTGAGTTAACCCAGCTTGTGGACATATATCATATATCAATAATAGCACTTAACTTTTATAATAAATTGTAAAATTAAATAAATATATAATTATAATTATGATATATTTTATAATATATATTTTAAAATAAATGATATCAACATAATATTATATTATATTATAAGAAACATTGTCTATTAAGTTACAAAATTGCATTATTAATATTTTTTTAAAAAAAAATACTTTTTAAAAGAATATCGATCGGACTTTAAACTGGGTTGATATGACTTGGAATGAATACAACTAAAATACATGCTTAAGAATATCTTAAAATATAATGAGTCTAATTTCCAAACTTGAATCTATTAAAATTAACTTTAAGCTAGATCGACCTATGGCTATGGGATAGACTTGGTCATAAACTCCCCTGCTTATCACACATTTCTCTCTTCTTTTTTTTTTTCCTTTTCATCGTCTCTTCCCTGTTGTATAAATAAAAGTATATATTGTAAAAAAAAAATTGAAGTAGAAGTAGCATTTTTCAACTTATAAAGCTTATCTCTTAAAAAAAACATAAAAAAAAAAAAACATATATGGTAACAGTGTAGTTGGATTTTGCCTATAATAAACATAGTTTATAGGGGAAACAGGAAGCAACACTCTAAACTTCCCGCGAAAGTAAGGCAAGATCACTAGACATGATGACCATGTCAGAGGATCTGCGTTAACGGATTCCCCACACATAATAAAAAGTGACCCATCTTATGTACCAACGTGTTTGAAGGACAAGCACAGTTCCAAACATGTCATAATAATATTCTAGGCAGTCAAAGTTTTCAAACACTTTTGCTCTTTTTGGTCCAAATACTTAGTATTTTCTCGAATCTGACATTAACATGGACTACCCCCCATGGAAATTCAAACCGCAAGTTTATAAAAGTGGTCTTTAATCAAACCCGCTAACACAACTTTTCTTTTATATATATATACACACACCAACATCGTCATTTGTCCCAACCACACATTTATGAAACCCAAAAACTAAATACACAGACAAACTCATAGGAGAGTTAGCTAGCTAGGTACATACAAAACAAAAACTTCTCTTTTTGCAAAGCAACAAACAGCATATCAAGGAGTCTAACTTATCGGTTGATTGAACATCGTGTGAGAGTTATTATAAATCTTGTAATAAAGTTTGATTAATTCTTACGAATAAAAGAAAATTAGGTAACTAGCTAGGTAACTTCTTGAAGGAGCCATGCAACGTTTGCCAGCAACCTTGTGCCGGAAAATCGCTCGGCCGGCTTGCGATGTCTTCATAAACCACCGTGGAATCGACACGAAGAGGAACATTGCGGGGCTGTTGTACGACCGTCTGACGAGGATGGAAGTGAGGTCTTTTCTGGACAGCATGAACATGAAACCTGGGGACAGGTTGTTCGATCATATAGACAAGGCCATTCTCGGGTGCAAAGTGGGTGTGGCGGTGTTTTCGCCACGCTATTGTGACTCGTATTTTTGTCTCCATGAGCTCGCTCTGCTCATGGAGTCAAAGAAGAGGGTTGTTCCCATCTTCTACGACGTGAAGCCCTCGCAGCTCGTGGTCAAGGACAACGGAACTTGCCCTGCTAAAGAGCTTCAGAGGTTCAGTTTGGCACTCGAGGAAGCTAAATACACTGTCGGATTGACCTTTGATTCTTTGAAAGGGTACGTATTACGTACAACTCTTCACATGCACTCTTTGTTATATAGCCATATACATAACTATGATTTTTTTATTTTAATACTAATTCTTAAGATAAAAATAAAAAAATTATCAAATTAACTGTACTAACTGCCAATGAATAGGTATCATAGAAGTATTGAAAATTTGCTCTTACACCATACATAACATTTTTTTTCTGTTTCACTTGTTAAATTGTTTGATTATATTAATGCATGGAGTATTAAATTTTGTTTCGATGGTTTTCCAGGGACTGGTCAGAGCTGCTAAGGGATGCTTCGGATGCAGTGATCATGAACTTGCTGGAGGTAGAGGAAGAGCATAAGCGCATGAAGAGGAAACTGTGAATACTGATCGATCGTCACTATATTACACTGGACATTATAATATTAATAAGTTCGTTTAATTTTTACCCCCGGCTCGTATATATAGGCTATCAAATGAGAGCCATATATACGTCCTCTATCATTAATCCAATTTTTTTACCTAAATTAATTATCCTAATTAATTGGTTTAGGTCCCAACCATTTGCATTACCATAATTCGTTTATTTTAAATTTTTTGACCCATTTGCAGTGAGTAATTGGTCTAGGTTCCAACGATCATTTTTGTTTTTCAAGACCTTTTGTTGTATCATCTGTATCCAAACCCTTAATTGGGATTATGGATACATGTAACAATGTCAAGCTTCAATTCAATAAATTGTAGTTTGTTTCCACCTTCCTACGTGAATATTAGATCTGCTTGTTTGATTTACTGATCACTACGTACTCACCAAGACACCAATAATATATAAGAGGAGTATTAATTAGTAACAAATTATCAAATATATTCTTTTTAATACATATAAACTCCAGTATTTAGTTAAAAAATTTTGAAATTATAAAAACATGATAGAAATTTATTTAACAAAAATTGAGACTCACTAAAATTTATTATTTCTAATAAAATTTAATTTTAATATATAGAATATATTAAAAGGAATTTAAAAAATATGTTGTTTATTCATTATAATATAAGAAAAATTCAAATTGTATATAAGCAAAAATTGGTAGTGTACTTATAATGTAAAATATTTTTATATTATCATTCAATTATAAATGATTGTGTATAATAAATTTTTTAATATTTATAATAATTATCTTAAAAGTAATATTAAGAGATATTTTTAATTGATTAACAGATTCTAAACTGAGGTGCATAGTATAATATATTTCATTAAAATATAAAAAAACAAACCATCAATTTAAACACATTATACAAGATTGGTCTCAATTGTTAATATGATGTGTCATATTATTTCTTATAGGGATCAGGGTTTAAAATTTGTAACTTTATATATTGATTAGTTTAACATAATTGGCTTTATCCGATGAGAAAGGATTAACAATACACTTTTTAACGCTCTTTAAATTTTAATAGATACTTGCTCATTAGCTTAAACACATGTGTAGCTAATTTAAAAATGGAATCCACTAAATGAAAAATGTGATTCATATATTTAATAAGTCCTGCATAAATTTTACTTAATAATAAAGAATATATAAAAAAGAAGTGTGTTAAGTTTCTTTTTATTCAATTTCTAGACTTCTAAACAAAATCATTAAAAATCACTACATTAGTTCTATATATTAAATTAATATACATTCTTTTAAAAGTGACTAATTAATCTTTCCGTTTAATCTCTCCATTTTTTTAAATTTTAATTTAAAATTTTAAAATAAATTATGCATACTTAATAATTTTATTTTTTAAAAAACTTCTTTAGGATCGATTCAACTTATAATAGTCATACATATCTTTTTTGAAGTTTTAAGTGTTTATTCTCTTACATATATTTATATACTTTAAACTTGACCTGAAATTAAAAACACTTATACTTATATTTATATATCAGAGTGGAGTCCCTAAAAACGCAAATCATACCGTAAAGAAAGTCCAACTAATTTTCTTGATAAGCCTTGTGTTTGTCAATTATAAAGCTCATTCGACGTTGGATCTAATACTATCCACGCACAGCAAGGAATTAATTATAAGTTTCTCTACGTTAATTAGTATCAATGGCACTATGGCAGGAAGTTTACTCTGCATATTCTGGGATATTTCTTTAAGATCACTAAAAATGCAAAGTGGGCTTATATTGGATTATGAGTTCTAAATTAACGAAGCAGAAGACGCGCTAATTAATAGGCAAATTAGGCTCATTTGCATGTCTATCTCAAGTGATATTGATTGATGAATAACGTTAAATTAATTTGTTATTGAACAAGTATAACGAAATTATTGTTTTGTGTTAGTCAACGTTGGTGAATGGAAATTCTCATATATAGAACGTATAAATTCTGATTGTAATAATTAAACTTTGTTGCGCAGTTAATGATTATTTTATCCACATCTTATTCACTATAAGTACGTTATCGTTCTCAAAAAATTTATTTACGAGTAATTATACATAAATTATTTTTTATTTTAAATATTTCATTAATATTTCTTATTTTTTATCTTTCTTTCTATTTTATTATACTTATAATTTTCTTTCTTTTTTACTTTTCCTCTAGGTGTTGAATAGGATAGTTCATCGGATGGGTATCGAATATTTTTATTTATTTATTCAACATTCCGGTGAAAATCTGAACAGAAGAAATATAAAAGCTGTAGCTTTCAGGCGCATGTGCATTCAATGTAGACCATTGAAAAAGTTAAGGAAAACTTAGAAAGAGTGTTATAAATATAACGCCCCGCTATATTTTACAAACACCAGTTGAAAATTAATTAAAAATTGAAAAACTAAAAATTTCTTATTGAATTATAAATATTTAGTAAAATTATCTTAGCTTAAAATAAAAAATTATATAAATAAACATATTTATATAATATTTTTATAAAAAAACTATTTTGATTTTCTTTATAAAAATATATTTTATAATTTTAGTATCAAATCAATTTTAAACACTCCTAACTTTTTATTTATAAAATATCCAAAAACAATAAAAAGATATAAACCTATATCACTATCAAATATCAATATTATATATAATAAAATGTTTTTTTCTTAAAAAAAGAAAAAGAAAACCCTATCATATGTAAAA
>PYAF01004503.1:8812728-8836886 GCA_007407185.1 Glycine tomentella | reverse complement strand
CACGCACAAAGTTATATAACTATTTTTATATATGATTTTTTATTAATTCTTAAATTAAAAAAATGAATCATGTAAATTAAGCTTATAATTTTCTATAAAAAATTATTAGATATTTTATTAAATAATTTTAATTTAATATATAATATACTTTTTAAATTATATAAGTAAATGTTATAAGAGTCTTTTTTGTCACTATAATATTATTACAAAGTATCAATAGATTTTACTCATACTTACTTTCCATAGTAAAATTTAATTGATTACCTATAGTTGAATTTTCTTTCTTAATCATAATTTTTTATTTACAACAGATTGAAGAGAGACTTTATTTTAAAAGATTTGCATCTAGTTCTATTAGAGCATCTTTAGTGGTAGATCTTAAATTGGGATCTTAGACCATTTTTTGGTGAACCCTATAGTACTACATAGGATTAAAAATCTCTCAAGATCTCTCTAATTTTTTCTTTTAATGGAAGATCTCATTTTGAGATCTTTGAGAGAGAGAGAAAGAGAGAAAAAATTTATTCTTTTTTGAATAATGTGCAGATCTTGGGGGATCTTGTACAAGAACCCATTCTCCATGTTGGAGATCTCTCCACTTCCTTTATTGGGAGATCTTGTGAATATCAGATCTTAAGTTCAAGATCTTTGCTTAAGATCTACCACTAAAGATGCTCTTAAGACAAACTGCATTATTTAGGGAATAGGAGTTTGACTATTAGATTGTGTAATCAAAGGTGGACCTATACTTGTTTTAGTGTGAACAAATGCATCATCTCATTTTAATAAAGTTAATATATTTATCTTAAAGTTTTAATTTTGCACTCATAATTTTATATGAGAATAAATAAATACATTTTCTTATTATAATAAAATTATAAATATTTATCTTCAAATTTTATATTTATTTACGTATTTAAATTTTGCCTCTTTTTCTTACCCTTCTTATATATTTACTTTTATTTATATATATGATAGATTTTTCCTAGTGGTCCTACGTTCTAAATCTATCACTATGTGTAACTACCAATGTCGGATTTATTTAAAATTTAACGAGCATAATCATTAAATAAAATCAAAATATTTAACGATTATAAAATTTAATATAAAAAAATTGCAAAGAATAATTTTATAAGAATTATTCTTAAAATAATTTAAACCATTCTCTTGTCTTAATTTTATAAGGGAACATGATTAATTCACATTTTAATAAGTAGGCTTAAATACGTTTGCACTTCCTAATATATATATATATATATATATATATATATATATATGTATGTATGTATGTATGTATGTTGTGTTTGTTCACTATCAAATTTTTTCTATATATTTGATAGTTGATATTTGAAAACTTTTGTGTTTGTTCGTTAGTAACAATATGCGTATTGATGTGTCTATTAATGTGACATGTCGTTTATTCATATTTGATGTCACATCATAAAAATGTTGAGTAGATAGTTCAACTAAAAAAGTAAAAATATTAATTTAAAAATAATGCATAATTACAATTTATTAGAGATCAAGTAAAACAACGTTGTTCCGCTTCGTTACAAAGCTCAATTGAGAACAGTTTGAGAAGCACCTCCACCATGATCTCTAAGATCGAAATTGATTAAAATAACATTTCATCAAACACCTTCTAAGCAATGAACAAATCTACATTGGTACTCCCTTTACATGTCCATTAATGAACAAATCTACATTAGAATTTTAGAATTTAATAAATCATAAGAATTAAAGCATTTCTATCGCTAGTAACATATCATAGCAGTGGTGCTTGGGAAGGGAAAGTGCGGTGGTGGAACAATTGGATTCTGAATGGATATAAGGTGAGCTTCATGTCGATCATGTGTGTGCAGACCTCCATTAGCTTGACGCACATGCGAATTGAGTTGATGGCGAGGTACATGTTCTTCAAATGTTGTGAGTCTTGATGAAGGTGTCAACCAATGAGAAGAGCAGGCATATGACATGCTGGAGTGGGCATGCGACAAGTTGGAGCAAGCGCACAATGTGCTACAAAACCATATTCATCACCATTGGTTGACACCACCCATAACTTCCATGTTCTTGACCTTCTATTGCTTCTGGCTTCTATGCTCAATTGTCGCTGCGTCAGAAACCTTAGGGGAGAAGACTGTTGTTGCCTATTTGTTGTACGAGACGGTGAAGGAGAAGATGAATGTGATTTTGAGTTTTGACGAGCACAGGTCTTGCCATTGTCAGAGCACAACATCATGCGGCATCTAGATCTAAAAGTTGAAGGAAGGAGGAGAAAGAAAGAAACAAGAATCAACCCTAAGCCTCTAATTATCTTCTCAAAATGACAATATTTTGTAACTTCTCTCATATTATATTATTTTCATTTTTTTGTATTAAAAATGTGGAGTCATATCACATGACAAGTCAGTTGTTGACATGCTAGCATTTTTATGACGTGACACCATACACGAGTAATTGACGTGTCACATTACGGATACGTCAGTATCTAACATAGTATTCTTAATGGTAAGGAACAAACATAGAAGTTTTCAAATATTAGGGCTTAAATATAATTTTTTTTTATCAAAAACTGAACACAAAAGATGAATATTATTAGACATCATAATCATATTTAAATCTAATAAATATTAAGAAAAGCTTAATGAAGTATGAAAAGGACGAAATATTGTAGTCAAAAAGAAAAGGACAAAATGCTTTTGACGTGCAAGATGCACGGCTACGTTAGAAGTTAGCATCACATGTTATTTTTGAGGAATACTTCTTCCTTTCTCTGTTTTTTTTTTCCTCCCTTTCGAACCCGACTTTTGCAAGTGCTTGAATTTGTTTTTTTTTTTTTTTTTTTGGTGATTACAAGTGCTTGAATTTGTTAGTACTATTTTTTTTTTTCGTTTCCTAAATTCTACCACTGGAATTGAATCAGTTTCAATAATATTTGGCTTTTGAATTGAGTTCTATGCCTCCTCTTCAATTTGTGCGTCATTGTTTTCTGGGAAATGTGATTAACACTACGGTTGTTAGTAAATTACTAATTACATATGTTAGTGGCAGACACTTCATTCTCGTTTAAAAGTATATTATTTGCTTATGTCCGCTTGAGCAATAAGAGTTCATATTCACATTCCCCCCGAACCCAAGAAAAAGGAAAGAAAATTTCTCTGCTTTTCTCTTTCTTAGTTTGTGATCAGTCCATATTCTCATATTGACCTTTGAATCTAGCAGGTGACTCTAAAATAGAATAAGCCTTCTAACGGAAAAGTTTAATTTATAGTTATATTCATATAATTCTATTTTTTATATACATTTATTTCTATTGTTTATAATTTGTTATTTGTTATATGACAATTTTATTTATGTTGCTATAAATTTTAGTAACAATATCTAAGTTTGTCAGAGAAGTATATTTTATGAGTATAGATTTTGATAATATATAATTTAAGAATTACTACTAATAACACACTTTTGTAATACATTTTATGTTGTATATTAATTAAAATTTATTAAAAATTATATAATTATGAATTAAAAAATCATTAAATAAGTGGAACACACAAAATTTGATATTTTTCAATAAATTTTGATCAGAAACAAATAATGTATTAGAAAGTACTCCTTTCAAACTCAAATATATAAGAAGAAAAAAAGCTTATGTATGATGTTTCAAAATATAATCAAATTTTAAGTGATTTCTCCCTACTTAATAAAATCATTAATAAAATATAATTTATCTATTTCATATTTTACTTTCAATGATCATTTGGTTCTCGTGATATTATTTTTCCTATATTTTTTATTTTAATCCTTATAAGTTCTTTTTTTAGCCTTCTATAATAAATGATGACTAACATCTTTGATGTGATATTAATGCTCATATGATCTTATATTAATGATGTAACATTTTATTGATAACATGTGTTTGATTAGTGGTGATCTAATAAATTTTAACATAGATACTAAAAATAAAACATTTGAAACTTACTAAGACTATTTTAAAAAAATAAATTACAAGAAAAAAATATTAAACTACATAAACCAAAATCTTATTTAAACCTAAAAATTAACCTGACACAAAATTTAGCCATATCCATTTAAAAGTAGCATGCCGGCATATATTATACACTCAAAGTCTCATAACTATCTAAAAATTTACAAAAGAAATATCCACTTAAATGGATATAAAGCATATTTCTACAAAATCAAAATGGTGCTTATATAAAATTTTCAACATAGACTTTTCTCTTTTAGTTTTTAAAGAATAAGAGTATCTTCCATTAAGGATAATTTTGTTGAAGTCGAGGAAAATGTAGTCAAACTTAATCAAAATGTTTATGTTGTCAAGAACAGTTTACCCTTGTAATCTTCAACTTTCAAGTAATAAAAAAAATATTATATAAATATGCTCCATATACTTTCACTTAAATTTAAAATTATTCTTTATAATTTCAAATCAATCAATTTGGTATATTTTGGGTAGATTTAGTCCTTGCACATTGACGGAATTAGTACTAGGTGTACCATATTCGTTGTTTCATAATTACTTGTAGAACTCAAATAGTCAGGCTATTTAAAACATAAAAATATATATATCTTACAGACTCAAAGCTTAATAATTATTACATATTTACATTCCTGAGAAAAATATCTCCCTCAACAAAAAGCAAGATTAAATATAAAAAATATCATATATAAAACTATAGGTAATATACATGTGGAAAAATAACAATAATATGACATGATAAAAGTCAAATTATGAACATTAAAAAATAAAAACTGAGAAGAATTGGAAATTTTTGTTCAAAAACTTTGAATGCAATTACAGCTTTGAATTTCCACCACACAAATTGCCGGGGGAATTAAGAGTTCCAATAACCATGTTGAAGAATATTGATAAGTTGAATAAATTGTCGATGTATCATCTTAGTTTCTTAGTTTTTGTTTTAATTCTATTTTGCTAGTTAGTTTCCTAGTTTTCCTTTTTAAAATTAATTTCCTAGTTTCCTTATTATGGTGCATTCTATTTAAAGTCTTCGAGGTGTAATTGTTTGAAAACAATCTGATTAACATTTTATAATTGGTTTAAATATATTTTTCATACATAATTTAGCCCATTTTAATTTTACTTCCTAAACTTTACCTTTTATGATTTTACTCCTTTAAATATTTTTATGTTTGATTTTAGTATAGATGATTAGTAAGGATTAATTAAGTAATGACATAACACTCAACTAAACACATCATCACTCTACTGGAAGTTTTAAATTTTGTACACATACTCTCACCTTAACTTCTTCAACATGCTCTTTTAATCATATTATGAGTTACTTATCTTGATCATGCATCGGGATAATGCCTAGCTCAGTAGAACATAGATATCAGAATCATGATCCAAGCTTTTCTTATATGATAATGAGAGAAGTTCAGGTCCTGGCTCTTGAGTTGTTTTGTCTTTACCTATGAGGAATATTGTTGAAACTCCGCATATTCTTGCTGAACAAACTACTCTTGTCACACTACCTCGTTTAGCTAGTGCGCTAAACAAGGAATTTGTTTTTTCATCAGAGAAGTTAAAGTGAACATATTGAACAGAATTTCAGTTTCAGTAGACTTTGCCACACGTCCCAAATGATGCAGTTTATGAGACACGTCAACTGAGTAAGTAGCACTTGTTGAGGGTATTAAGTAATTTGCATTTTTAGAAGTTTAAATCGTGATGGCTTTTTCAGTTCACATTGAGCAAAGATATGGACAAAAAGGAAACATCAAAATCAAAACGGCATATATTCTTGCTTTATACAACTATATACTGTTGGAACTAATGTGCAAGTTGGAACTGACAGAAGAGAGCTTCAAAAGGGACAGTGATCCTTAACTTATGTGTGAGCCAAATGCCGGAGGAAATGGCAAGTGAGAAATTTTACTCTGTATCCCAGAGGTTGCAATCAGAAGAAGCAAGAAAAGACATCTATTTGAAAGTTAACAAACCTCTCACCCTCAAGGTACGTTTCCCCATTTAATCTTGAATTTTTTATAGTTGTTTCATGTCTTAGGAGTTGTTAATAAATTGTAACCAGCACATTTGAATTTTTTTTAAGTTGAATTTGTACTGTTCGATCCTAATGATTGGTATGAAAATTTTCTTTTGTTCAGAGTTAAACTCAATATAATTCACGAATATATTTCCAACTATATACTCTATGCACAATGAACTGATAGTTTAAAGAAATTTTATACTATCATCTAGTCACAAATGGTGGTTTTTACTTAAAAGTTATACCAATGGTGATTTCTGGTTGGTTCATAGGTTAATTTTATTTGTCGGTGTTGACTTCCTACACCCCATAATTCCAGAAGGCACAATCGCATAATTTAAATCATTTACCTGATATTGAAATTCGGTGCTGTCCAAATACTTTATCTGTATGATAAACAATATGGGTCTAATTGCAGTGTGGGGTCTCTTCTTTGTCTGATTTCTTGCATATGCAGTTTTATTTGGTTGAATTAAGCATGTTCTCGTGTACTTCATTTGGATGGTATTGGTTTATGCAATAATTATCCTTTTTTATTATCAACCTAATGATGAACATAAGAAACAAATGTTTCTTTATAGTAAAACACTTCATATTTTACTCCACTGGTCTTTATTGCAGTTTGAAGATGTTGCGCATAAAATAAAAAGTAGCAAAGGGAAAGGCTTGTTATTGTACAAAGAGGTAAGTTCTGAGGAGATTCTGATCTTGAAAGGGATCAGTGGTGTTATTTTTCCAGGTGAATTGTTAGTCATTTTAGGCCCTTCTGGTTGTGCTAAAACAACTCTGTTAGCTGCATTGGGAGGCCGCCTAAATCATGGTATCACTAGAGGAAGCATAACCTACAATGGCAAACCCCTCTCAAAATCAGTGAAGCAAAACTTGGGATTTGTTGCTCAACAAGATGTCTTCTATCCTCACCTATCAATCAGTGAGACACTAGTCTTTTCTGCTCTTCTTCGCTTGCCAAATAGCGTCGCTAAAGAAGACAAATTCTTAAAAGCTCAGGCAATTATGAATGAACTTTTAAGTAAAAACCACCATTTGTGACTAGATGATAGTATAAAATTTCTTTAAACTATCAGTGCATTGTGCATAGAGTATATAGTTGGAAATATATTCGTGAATTATATTGAGTTTAACTCTGAACAAAAGAAAATTTTCATACCAATCATTAGGATCGAACAGTACAAATTCAACTTAAAAAAAATTCAAATGTGCTGGTTACTATAATGGGAGGGCCACTTCTGAGGGGAGTTTCAGGTGGAGAATGGAAAGAGTCAGCATAGGGCAACAACTTTTAACTAATCCAAGTCTCTGGCTTGTTGATGAGCCTACTTCAGGACTTGACTCAACTACTGCTAGAAGAATTGTGCTAAATCTGTGAGTTAGCTAAAGATGGAAGGACTGTCATAATGACTATCTACCAGCCTTCCAGAAAACTTTTTTACATGTTCCAGATTTTACTGTTATCAGATGGTAGAAGCCTGTACTTTGGGAAGGGAGAAAATGTTATGAATTACTTCTCCAGCATCGTTTATGCTCCATCTGTAGCTATGAATCCAACTGATTTCTTACTTGATCTTGCAAATGGTACGCAGATTCGCAAACATTGACCTTTCAAACATGCCTAGGAATAGCATCCTGCTTGGTTACACAAAACTACGGTGACTCACTCTTTACATTCAAATATTTCATGCCACTGCAACATCATAAGCATGTATATCCATATCAATGAGAGCACTTAAGAACCAATTTTGCAATAGAATAATATGAAAGTAAGTATGATCTATTTTTTAGAACTGAAGCCTTTCAAGTCATGCTGGTTCAAGACTTCTGCATATAGTTGCTATCTTTGAGAGAGAAAAAAGGTTAAAGCAAAGATAAAATGACATGTTTTTACTTTTGTTGAAATAGTTTTTGCATCGTTCTAAGCTAATGCACCAGTTAGAAGATTTGTTCCTAGCTTATCTTTTAGATTTCCACTATCATTAGTCTATTCATTAATATAGAAATCATCTTACAACATTTTTAGGTATTTATTCTGAAAATTTGGAAGAGGATACAAATGCTACAAAACAGGTGTTATTATCTGCTTTTGAGAGTAACCTGCTTGCATGCCAAGTGAAGATGGAACTTCAAATTTCCAGGGATTCATTTCATCACAATTCAGAAGATGAGATATTTGGTCAACCTTGCACAACTTGGTGGCAGCAGTTTACTATATTACTAAGAAGAGGTTTCATGGAAAGAAAGTATGAGCAATTTTCACCCCGCAAAATCTGTCATGTTTTGGTCTTATCATTCTTTGCAGGCTTTCTCTGGTGGCAGTCTGGAGCTGATCAAATGCATGGCCGGGTATTTATATGATATAGTTAGTACTTTGTCATAATAAAATCCAATACATTTTCTGATTATTGTTTCTTCTGCTGTGTTGGTAGCACTAATTTTCTACTATACACAATTTGGTGGATTCTTCCCTATGGTCCAGTCTATCTTTACCTTTCCTCGTGATCGCAAAATGATAATAAAGGAAAGGTCCTTCTACATGTATAGACTCTCGTCTTACTTCATATCAAGTAATATTGATGGTCTTCCATTGCAGCTAGCCTTGCCAACCCTTTTGGTCACCATTACTTAATTGGATGGGAGGGCTAAAAGTCAATTCCTCAGTTTTGAACTATCCTACAATTAAGCATGTAGGCATTGAAATTGTGGTCATGACATTATTTCTTCTAGTTAATGGCTACTTTGTTCGAAATACACCAGCATTTGTGTCCTGGATAAAGTACCTATCTCATGGCTATTATTCCTATAAGCTCTTGCTAGGATCACAGTTTAACGATTATGACAGTTACCATTGTGGTCCAAATGTCACTTCCTCAGTTTTGAACTATCCTACAATTAAGCATGTAGGCATTGAAAAGCAAGGTTTCTCTGTTGCAGTTTTGGTGGCAATGCTTGTAGGCTACAGACTTATTGCCTATTTTGTCCTTATGATTGGCACTAAATTTAACTTGAGCCCTTCTACTGTAGATGTCAAAATTTCGTTTAAAATGGGAATATTGGTTAGTAAGGATTATTCTGTTGTTAATCATAACAATATTTTGCCTTTATTGTATTATCTTGTTTTAAGTTGTATTAATATGATCATTGTTAATGCAATTGGAAATGGAATCCAATCTTTCAAATAATTGATTGAGGATGGTAGCAGATCAAATTGGAAACTGAAATAGTGCATTCTGAGAAGTATTTATCAACAATTACAGTATCATTTCTATTTTTAGATTTAAAATATTTAAAGATGTTTGATGTTTAGTGTGATGATGTATGTTCTCATGAAATAACACCAGCATTACTATGTCACTGTATTAACAGAACAGTACAAAGAACAAACTACAAAGGTTCTGTCTTAGATGCTATAATTATCATTGTGAATTAGTACGTACAACATTGCTTCTTTGCTTAATTAGAAAGCTCCTCATCTAGATTTTTAGAAGCTTATTTTCAATGATCTTTATTGTTTGGAATCAGAACTAGCTCAAGGACTCAGAAAGTAATTTGCATTTGCAAATGTTGTTGGATACTTCCATCTACATTATCTTGTTTCCTACTCGTCTCTCCTACACCCTTTGTTGCATATTTTTTGAACTTAGGTAGGTTGACATGAAGTTTTATGCATCCCATGTGTAGTTGATCTATATTCCGTTCCAGTTATTTTGGTTCCTTAATATCAAGGAATCTCACAAACCCATATTTTTGTCCCCCCTTATTCCTTCTTGGGGCAATGAAAATATCCCATACTCTACCCCACCTGATGAAGATCTTCCAAAAGTCATCTGCTGCAAGCTCCCTGAAAAATTGGTAAAGTAGAAGGAGGTCAGGTTCCCATTTTCTTCCAAGAAAGGTCTCCGTCGCCTCTGATTCTGATCATCCCTTCCATTCCAGTTTGATTCTCCCCACTGGCCTCTCGAGCCTCCCCTCCTCATCTCATCTCTCCAAGCCATGAACACCCTAGTGTATTTATCTGTCACATGCAAAGAATCTTTTTTCTCTAAGAATTTTAAGAAATTACCGATGAAGAAATTGGCTTATAGACATTCCATTTTGCATGTGTACAAGTGTTTAGAATGCCAAAACATACAGATTTACGTTGTCTGTTTTATAATTTCTCTTTGTCCACGGAACACAAACTAGTTATACAATTTTTTTAAGTATAAAAAAGCTTCTTTTTTATTTATTCTTTCCCTTTCTCGAAATTTCTCATTAAGTTTGAACAATCTTACACAAGTTGTTGAAGAGAAATCTCTCATTAAATTAGAACAATCTTACACAAGTTGTTGAACCTGTTTGGTGGTTCGAACATACAGATTTACATTGTTTGTTTTATAATTTCTTTTTGCCCACAGAACACAAACTAGTTAAACAATTCTTTTTATGTACCAAAAAAGCTTCTCTTTTATTTATTCCTTCCCTTTCTTAGCAAAATTGTTAGTGGCGAGTTAGGTCTGCTGAAACGTATTATGAGATCAGTGCTAACTATAACAATAACAAACTTTGAGTTTTATGTGTTTGTTTTCATCTAAGGCACATGGATTTGCGCGTTAAGTCAAGCTTTCACAATCATAACAACTGGATCAGGTTCCAATAGCATCATCTCCGGCCTCTTAGAGAGTGTTGAATGCCATGGTTGCCAGAAATAGAAGATGCTTTGATAGTTGTTACGTTTTATCAACGCGGGAGGATGGTATAATTATAAATCCTCATTTTATTTCCATATTTTGGTTAAGTCATTTGCACTTTATTCTAAAAAGAATTCTAATCACAAAAAAGGGTAATTGGTTCTATGTCACCGCCATATCCTAAAAGATGGATTACTCTTATGTGACTTGTATCGAATAAGATAGTTACCAGCCTTTATTAGAATTATTCTCCTTTAATGTTCTCTAAAATGATTTGTCATTTATTACATATACTCAGAAATAATGTAGAAGACATTACTAATGTATGAATGTATGAAGTTTCTCTGTATTATAGCTCATGTACATGCATCAATATCTCTTTTATTCTCAAGCATCAAATTTACCTTAACGTCCAAGAAAAGGCATTTAAAAAAGAGAGGCTAAAACTAGGTTGATTCATTTTTTTTTTATTTTAAATTTTTTATAAATCATATATATTTATCATTAGAAAAACTATTAAGTGATTTAAGACCGTCATTGTTCCCATTAATTTACATATAACATATAATTAAACATTATTAAGTCTCTCCTATAAAATAAAAAAACATAAGCATGTATTACACAAATATTTATCAGGACACATAATGATTTCAGATTGACAAAAAAAAAAAATTCCACTTGAGAGAATTTTACTCAAATTAATAAAACCATTATAGTACGACAAAATTTTCGTTGTCAAAATTTAACAAACCTACACCATCTACCATCCGTTATCAGTTATTACACATTGAAACCCATGACCAGCCACAATCAAGATCACAAGAAGAAATATATTATAAAGACAAAGGCAAATAATAATCAAATACAACAATATGCGATCATAAAAGAGGGAGAGCACATGTACACTTGCCCATCAACCCTCTCTATCTATCTCTATCTTCCTACCTGTGAAACTGAACTGAATGTGGGGCTTGTGTGAGATGGTTGCTTGTTGGCATAAGAAAAGCATGACATCAAAAGCGTTTCAGTTCTAAACTCCCCAACCCTTATTCATTCCCACAAAACCAGCCTCATCATCCTCATTATCGTTGTGTGGTCCCCACCCCATGTGTCACAAAAACCATCCTCATCCATTAGGTACCTTTCTCTTAAATCATCATGCATATTACATAGTTGCATACACAAAGATATACATACATTGATCCCAGTAATCCAAAGTCCCATATTATCTGGCCGCTACTTTTTTTCCAAATATCACGAAAACGTGCGAAAGAAGAGCAAAGGAAGGGAAAAAGCAGAAGATAAAGTAAGAAAAGGCTCAAATGAAAAAAAGTTTGTACTAAAATGATGCATGAGACGTACATAGAAAATTGAGCACAAAGTGATGTTGTTCATGGATAGCACAGATTCATCATCAGGGTCTCAGCACCCACACCTTCCTCCAGGGTTTCGGTTCCACCCCACCGATGAAGAGCTCGTGGTTCACTACCTCAAGAGAAAAGCTGCTTCTGCACCCCTTCCCGTAGCCATCATCGCCGATGTTGATCTCTACAAGTTTGACCCTTGGGAGCTCCCAAGTATGCTCTACTTTTATCACACCCTATTTTATTATCTTTTCATCCATTTTTAAAATATCAAAGGTTTTAAATTGTTGTAGCATCACAATTTTGTTCTTTTGATATCGTGAAAAATTACAAACAAATGTAAATGATGGAGTAAAGTTGTGATCATTCTAAAATCCTTGATGTCACTGAAATCATTATCACATATTTTTCTTTTTTTAAACCTTTTTTCAAATTCACTGTTGTTTAGGTTGCTTAGGATGTTTTTTACCGGGTGATTACAAAATTGATTTGGTTAAAATTACTTTTGAAGTAATATAACTCATGTTAAGAAGTTTTGATTATAAAAGCCTATTCGTAGTAAAATTTAGTTAGAAATTTTTTATTTAGTATAAAGATTACCTAAAGTTATTTTAACTCAAATAATTCTGGACTCATAATAAATTTCTTAACGTGAAATTTAACATGTGATTTTTTTTTTAAAATCATGTTAACTACTGTTTCAACGTGATACTAGAAAATTCATGGTGAAACCATATACACAATTGTGAATTTGTTTTGAGTTGCAATGTTTTTTCTCATTTTCTTTTTTTGGGTTTCGTAGGTAAAGCAACTTTTGGTGAGCAAGAGTGGTATTTTTTCAGCCCAAGGGATAGAAAATACCCAAATGGGGCTAGGCCCAATAGAGCTGCTACTTCTGGGTATTGGAAGGCCACTGGAACTGACAAGCCTATACTAACATCTGATGGGCACCACAAAGTTGGAGTTAAGAAAGCACTTGTTTTTTATGGTGGAAAGCCTCCAAAAGGGGTTAAAACCAATTGGATCATGCATGAGTATAGGCTTATTGAAGATTCCTTTAATTCAAGCTCAAAACCTCCTCCTATGGTTCCTCATAACAAGAAAAATTCCCTGAGGGTACATTACATAATATTTTTTCTCTTGCCATGTATATATATAATAATAATGTTTCATTTTTTTTATGGTTTTGTAGCTGGACGATTGGGTTTTGTGCCGAATATACAAGAAAAGCAACAACACCACCCAACCAAGGCCACCCATGATGGAGCATGAAGAGGAGCTTTCAATGGACAACATGCTACCAACGATGTCAACGTTGTCAATGGCTAACAACAAAACGCAAAACCCTAAACCTCCCTCGAGGAGCACGAGTTATAGTCCACTAGGACTTGAAAATGATGACAACTTCTTCGAGGAAGTCTTGGCCGTGGATCAAAGTATGCAAAATGGTTCTGATTCTCACCTTTTCTCTCCAAACTCAAAGGGTGATAATAATAATAACAACAACAACAATGCTATCAACTTTCCTATCAAACGTGCACTGATCACATCACAACTTTGGAACGAGACAGGGTCTCCGGGGTCTTCTTCTTCGTGCAAGCGATTTCATGGTGATCTTAATAGTGGATGCAGTAATGCTGAGGACAATAATGATTCCTTTATTTCCCTGCTAAGCCAGTTTCCTCAGAACGCAACTTTTCAACCAAACGCGATTCATGGGTCCGTTGAGGATGATGGTGCGCCGAGGCAACAATTTCATCTTCATGGCATAAATTGGAACTGATTAGTTAATAGTGTGCTTTAGCTTAGTTTACTTTACACAATTAATAGTGTGCCTTAGCTTAGTTTACTTTACACACACATGAAAATTAAATGTAACTACCATTAATTATAGACTTCTTCATGCTCGTCTTAGTATTTTTCAATTTCCTTCCACTGTAATCATAACAAACAAAATAGGAAGAGATCGAGACTTTAGGCATGGTGTAGGCCCTATATATATGTTGAACTTGAAGCTTACAACATTAATTATACTAGATAATTGGATACAACCGCGAAATTAAAATCTTATATGAAAAGAAAAGTTATAAGGAAGGACGGGTTCAGCAACAAATAATTACTTACTTAAATATAATTTTACTCGATTTCTAATTTTGATCTCTATTTTAAAATAAAATAATAAAATTATTTATTTTTAAAAAAATCACAATTTTAATCTTTCTATTTTTAAAATTTGAAAAATAAATATTTTTTTTTCAAATTAAAGAAACCATAATTACAGATTAAATAAAATAAGAGAATTAAAATTACATTTAAGAAATGGGTGACCATGGACCATGGTGCATCTACAGTTTATTCTTTTGTTTTTAATAACCACTAATTAATCATAGCAAATGCATTTTTGCAATAGAAAATTAATTATGCATATATATTTTTATTACACTGACCAACACAGGTTATTAATTTGATAGATTTATTAATCGAGTCTTCTGATTATATTAGTTATGGTTTAGGTTGGATTGTTGGTGATATTATAATTAGATTTTTTTTTCCTAAAATTAGTAGTCTTTCTTAACCTTGCAATAATGTGTCATTTTATAATCTAAATTTTTGGAGAAAAATAATATTACACTGTATATCTTCTTGTACAATAATTTCTGATTCTTATTCAACGGAAAATAGTTTGTCTCGTACAATTATTGCTTGGACAGGACACATACACAATGTGGTGACAATATTAGTGAGTCTCACCACTCTTCTTTGTTTTTTTTTTTTTTTTTTTTTATCTTATAAGGTTGTAACTACCTTCCTTAGTAATGTTTTTCGGCGTTTATTTAAGAGGATGAAACACGCCCCGGGAAGGTTAGGCAAATTATTGCCGACGAAAAAAAAAATGACTAATGCTATTTATTAACTTTAATTCTAAACGCCAAATACTTAACTCTAGTTAAGAAAAAAGTAACAAAAAATAATTTAAACATAGTATTTTTTGAAAAGTATTATATTAAAATAAAAAAGTATTTAATAGTTTTTATTTAAATAATTAATACATTTAATAAGATAAATTAATTGTTCTTTAAATAAGGTGAAACATAATATAATCTAGTAGTAACTTGGACAAGGTTAAGAACTGATTTTTCAAGAGAATAAGAGATTAAAACAATAGAAATGATAGGAATTTAGAGAAATTGTTAAAGTTGTGAGCTGCATCAACAAGTTGTTAAATTGATTGAAATTGAATTTGATCTCATTAAGTAAGTATTAAATTCAAGTCTTATGAATAAAAAAATATAATTAGTGAAATAAATCTCACTAAAGACGCTAATAAGATTAATTTTCCAACAAAATCAATGAATATTTACAAAAAGTTGAGGTGTAATCCCCAATTTTAACATAATAACCTTGAGCCATGTACATAAATTATCTTTGTAATATTTGTTAACTCTCTTCTTTTTTCCCACAACCTTTGTTTTTTTCATATTTTCTTTCTCCAAATCCTTCTTTTGAACCATTCTATAATGGATAGTCCATGGTATCCCATCGATGTTACCTGGTCAAGGAAGCCCAAATTTATGTATGCAATTTCTTGTGCTCTTGATGAAGGAGATTTTCTTCTTGCACCTAGTTTTTTCTTCTTACACCCATCAATAAAAGGAAAACCCAAAAATATCCTTATGTATAGTCTATACGGATTGACAATCTATATCACCCATACGGATTATAAAAAATTTAAAAATAATGACTTATGTAGGTCTCGAACTTAAAACATTCTCATTATTAGCACAACACTAATCAATTGAACTAATAGGTCAATTATGTTAAAAAGTAATTAATGTCACTATATAAAACACTAAAAAATCTAATGTATATTTAATATACATATAAGTTTACATAATAAATTATGTAACAATTAGTTTTGATCTAATAATGTATTTTTTTTACATATATAATTTTTTATTAAATCTATGATTTTTATTTAAAATTTATATATATATAAATACATTATTAGATCAAAATTAATTATTACAAAATTTATTATGAAAATTTATATGTATTAAATATACATTATAAATTTTAATATTTTATATAGAAAATTTAATTATTTTTTTAACATAATTGATCTATTTAACTAAGTTGATTAGAGCGTTATGCTAATAATAAAAAGGTCACAGATTCGAAACCTACATAGATTATTATTTTTAAATTATTTCGTAAAACATATGGATTTACAATCTATATAAATTATTTCATAAAACATACTGTTTGTTAATCTATATATGCTATATGTAAAGGTATTTTTGAATTTCTGCTTCACTTTTAGGTGTAGAACGAAAATTATTGGGTGCAGGAAAAAAAAAATCTCTTGATGAAGCTAATCTTTCCCTTTATTTTTTTTTTATGGAGAGAGACATGCATAACTATTCAAAAAAAGACATGCACAACTTTTCAGCTTAGGCTTGTGATGTGAGATCACAATAAAAACGGCACAGAGCACAAGGTGCTAAAGAAAGGATAAACATGTGGGGTAAGTCCTTTATTTCCATCTAAGAGCAGGGGCGGAGCGCCATGCACACCAAAAACTTTACACACAGATTGGTATATAATGTTACTTTAAACGAAAAAAATTTATACATTGTATATAATCTTAAAATTTAAGTCTATAATGTATTAACAGTATAATATTGTATATAAAAATTTATATAATTAAAAATTTAATTATAATTAAACTTAAGTACCTGTTTAAGATTAATTGAATTTTTATAATGTATATAATGTATAATTAAGTTTAATTATATAATTTTTATTAAACTTTTTAGATACTACAAATATTAAAGTTTAATTGAATTCTAAAAATTAAGTCTCTTTTCTACTACCAAAACGTTCTCATCTTGTGTCTTTTGTTTAATTTATATAGTTAAAAATTTTATGATATGTCGTCAATTATTATCATTCTTTTCATTGTTAATTAAATTTAATATAATAAATTTAAAATTAAAGATCAATTTTAATTAATTTTATATTTGGCCCTCTCATAAAAAATACTCTAGCTCCGCTGCTGTCTACGAGTAATTTATTAAAAACATTCATGAATATATGAATCATCTTTCATATATGAAACAAAATGGAATATCATATCCAAGAAATTAGATAACTAAGTTATAGAGTGAGAATTCAAAGTGTGGTGAGCAATGCACACAAGAAAGAAGTGATATGGTAAAAACCTTAGAATCTCATCATTAATGCTCCATCACCAATATAATATTTACATCTAAGAGTAATTAATTAAAAAAATCATGAATCAAAATATTAATATAACTAAAAGAGACATGCAGAAGTGAACCTTCATTACTGAAACCTTAATGTTTCTTGATGTGAAGACAGCTCTGCCTCGATCAACTGCCTCAATTATCAGTAAGTATTTTTTTTTTTTTGAAAGGCGCCTCAATTATCAGTAAGTATGATAATACTTTTTATTTTAATAAGATAAGTAATTTTTTATTTTTAATATATTTATCTAAATTGTTTCTGTTTAAAAAAATAGTTTTCTGATTATTAAAAAGCAAATTTTATTTACTTCTTAAAAAAACACTTATTTAAAAATTATTATTTTTTTAGTTTGAACAAATTCACCTTAATAGGCCTTGTTTAATTTCTTTCTAGTAGTTTCTATTGTTTTGGCTGAAACCCTCCTTTAATAAAAATTAAATGCATGAATATGTTTTAAATTTTTGACAGAAAATACATGCACATATATATATATATATGATCAATGTGTAAAATAAATAACATATTTGTTATTCTCATTAGTTATATCTCACTTTATATGTTATTAATTTACTCTAATCACCTAAATAACAATAACTTCTGCAACAATCCAATTAATTGTGACCCGCGTGGTTATATCTGCATTCAATCAGTGTTCCTAATAATAATCTCTTTGGGACATTGGGTCCAGCCAGTTGAAAATTTATGTACCACAGCTTCATGCCTCTCTAATTGAGAAGAGAAAACAAAACAGTAAACCAGTACAACAAACTTTATTTGAAATAAATAGATTCTGATATGATTCAATCTAACTAAAAGTTGTTAAGATTGGATTTTAATGGTTTTCATTTAATGTTATTTAAAATTTTACTTTACATGTTAGCACTTTCTAAATAACCTTACTACTGTATTTCACTTGTATAATTTTTAATTGTCTTTTGATATTTTTCTCAACTTAATTATTTCAATTAGTGACCTTAATCAATTAAACTTTTATTCAAGAACTAATAACCTATCTATGGTACTTACTTTCTGAAGTTTATAAAGGTCTGGAGAGTTAGATGTTGATGGGAACATTTGGTAGCAATGTTGAACATTTGGTATCCGTTCCATTTGGTGCAGCATGTGTGTAATTTTGAATGGTACTCTTAGTACCATTTTTAATGAGAAAATATTTTTGGCTGACAAAAAAAAAAAATGCCAGGTTACTATGTAAATGGGCTGTGGTACCCTTTTACACTCAGTAATATACTTTTTTCTGAAAAAAAAAATAGAAATCACCCGCTTGAAATTGTTTATTTAATTAGCATTTTTTTTAGAAAATGTTTAATTAGCAGTTAGCACTAGATAGAACTACTCATTACGGTAAGACCGTGAAATTGTTCCACTGAAATAAAAGAAAGAAAAAAGGAAAAACGCATTCAAAGATAAATACTTGTTTCCTCGGTTTTGCTAAATGTACGTGAAGTAGCATATGGATTATGGCACCAATATTTCATTGTAAAACTCTCTTCATTGCAAAACTCTTTTATTCATTACATTTGCATAGGGTAGCTTCGCATTTTGACAATATGGACTATTAGCTATTGCTAATGTAAGAGCAAAATCTTCATATGGGGTCACACAAAGAGCACCCAATATGATTATACAGATTTCTTATTTTGTAGAAGGTGGTGATTCTCCATTGAGAAAGGAGGAGAAGAACGCAAGTGAGTTGCTTGGTTTAAAACAGGGAACTGCATGCCCAGCTCCTCGAAACGTTGCAAATGTAAGCCCCTCATATTCTTCAAACCACCCGCTAACCTGTTCCAATATAATAATAGAACGTAAACAAATTTATACATGTAATGTTTAGGAACTTTAAGGACATTGATAAGATAAAATAAAATAAAAAGTTCTAGCAAAACCATATCTTCATTTTAATATTAATAAATTAACAATCTGGCAACTAACTAAACGAGAGATTACTCATTAACCACTCTTCGAATTTCTTTATTAACCAATTAATTAGATATTGTTCCTACACGGCTACACTGAATACTTTTTGGCAATAAAATAGTTGGTAACTTCAGTGAAACACGTGTTTGAATTTATTTAATAACGCGTTATTAATTAATAGCTTTGCATACAATATAAATTATGTACATAGATATAAAAAATTAAAAAAAAAAAAAACTAGAATTTTGTGCAAGAGGGTTAAGCAAATTTGCTTCCATGATCTCTTAATTATACCTCATTGTCATGGTACCAAGGCCTCCATGATTTAGTGATAGGCAACGCAAGAGAGCTTAAGCTGTACCTTGTGGACAGTACTGGTACTCTACCATCTGTATCTCCACTGAAACCATTTCAACAACGCAATTAATATGATGAAAAGAAGCTACAAGAAAATGCAGCAGCTATTCCATAAATATTAAATAAGCTAGGTTGATATATACTCGATAGTATTTACCTATAAACCCAAATCCTAAGTCCTGCTGAAATAATCTTCTTGTAAATTGGGATAACAGATGGCTTTGAATCGGCCCAGTCATTGAATATCTTGTCGCTACATTTAATAATTAAATTAAAAATTATTTAGCAAAAGATAATTAACCACATATAATATAGAAAATAAAGACACAAAATATAAACCTAAGATTCTATATATATATATATATATTAGTGCATTTCTAAAGTTATGATACATAGGAAAAGTAGAAATTAAGGGTTAAAAATGTTACTTGCAAATGCTCCATTTCTTTAGATTGTGACCATCGCTGGCATGAAGAGCCTTCTGAACATCAGGTTTATTATAAAATGCTTTAGCATAGCCATCAAGGCACGGATCATAGCCACCCAACATCCTAGGCATCTAGTCAACCAAATTAAATAGGTTAAGTGTCAGAACAGTCAATTCCTCTCAAATCAATTTTCCATCAAGTTTTGTTTAAATCGTTTCAAATTACTCTCAATAATAAATTTATATTGCAGTATAAGTATTTTTTATATTAAATAAATAAACGTTAAAAGTACGAGTATTTGAAACTTATATCTTAACATATAATATAAGCACTTACAGGTATTATAAAAATGACTTGTTATCTTATTAATTCATTAGCTTTTCAATTTATATAAAAAAATCCATAGTAAAACTTATCAAAATAAATTCATTACCTTTTATCGTATAAATAAATACTTATTTAAATTATTCATCCAACAATACATATATATATTCTATGGATAACAACTTTTGTTGAAAGCAGTTTTCTTTTTTCAATGAAAAAAGTGTCATATATGAGTATGATATTTTCTTCACGCACCATTTTAGATGAACGCTTCATGGAAGTTTGCATGGATTGATCGTCTGAACTTGCTGTACTGGCAAAGCAGACAGAGGTGTAGAGACTATAGATATCAATTTCATTGTATTGTTTGAGAACTTCATCCACAGCTTGGCTACAATCTTCATTTCGCCATGGATCAGTGCTGTTAAAGTCACAACTTGTTTTGATTGTTTGATGAGTTTCATCAGATATCACAGCATGGCTCCAAGCATAATCAACCAGACCCATCCAGTCCTCAGCATCAGATGTTTCAGGGTTACCCAACTGCAAAATAATTAATTAAAAGTCATAATAATTCTTAATTTGTCCTTCATATTTATGTTAATTATTTGCATCCTACTAACTTTATACGCTTGATTGATTCGTTTGAGTCACTTTTAGAGACTAATTTTCAAAATAGGATTGTTATTAAAATGTGTTGGCTTAGGTTTGTTTTGACTGTTGACTTAATTAAACCGTAAATTTGACTTGCAAACTTGATTGACACTTTAGCATTTAGTTTCTAAGAGAGAAAAAATTTGAAGTGTGATTCCACGTGGCATGTCACATTGGAATCGCATATGAAACAACTAAAAGTGCAATTCGGAATTGCACTTTTATAAATAGCTAAAACTGTGAAAATGGTGATTGCAAGAGATCAATGAGGAGGGTTCAATCCATAAACTATCACAATGAAAACTTTAAATTATAGTGATGACAGGTAAAAAATTTGCTTTACAAATATCTCAGCTATTGATGGTGGAACATGATGTGGATAAGAGGTCTATTTTCAAATCCTATTGTTGAACTAAAATATAGAAATGCTAGCTAGACTAGATGGGAAATATTCTTAGTAAAGAAAGATTGGTTATGCCATTTTTTTATTAAGCACTTTGTTTTCATTTTTAAACTGTGTAGGAGCATACCAGAATACCCTTGAGATCAATATAGAGGGAGGGGTCCTTGTTCCTATCATGGATGAGTTCAGCCAGCTCTGGTACATACTTTCCTGAAAATAAATAGTTGTATTGATGATTAATTTAATTAGAATAAATGATCACAAAAAATCACTTATGCAGAAAAGGTATTTCAAATTTCAATTAATTCAATACCTGCATAGCTCTCCCCTGCTATGTAAAATGTCCTACTTCTATATGATGGAAACTTTTGGAACCAATTGTGAAGAAAAGAGTAAGCATCATTAGCTGTCACAAATAATAGAAAGAGCACAACCGAATTTGTCAGGCTAGATCTGCTTTCCATAAGCTTCAAATAATAGAAAATGCAACCCACATTAAAGAAAATGGCATAGTGGTTGCTGCCCATTATGCAGCAGCAACATTAAGATTAAGTAATGACCTGTCAATTCATCTCCCAATTGGTCATAGTCACTGCTTGTATTTGAGTATGAAAAGCCAACTCCAACAGGAGATTCTAAGAATAACATGTTGGCTTCTGCAACATCACAGATATCATGATTTCTTAGCACACCAACTAGTAAGAGAAATGTTAATTTATATAATATATTTTAACTAAAAGAGAATTTAAAGAAGAAAAATAAAGTATAAGGTGTGATAAATTATGTAATAGAAAAAGAAAAAGTGTTGTATAAATTATTATAAGAGATGTTACATGAATAACACATCACAATATTAACAATTATTTGGTGAGGACCAATAATGGAGCACTAGTTGTGGTTCATCATCAGAATTTTATACATTATCGCATGAAAAGAAAAGTGAGCTTGTGGCAGAAAGTATGTGTATATAGTACTTGTGGTCATCATCATAATACCTCTGTTCCAAGAGAAGTTATTAAATTTGAGGCCTTGGCCATCAGTGTCCACTAAAAATGGACCAATCTCCTGTGTTGCTCCATATCCCACAGAAGAGCACCCAGGACCTGTAACACAAAATCATGTTGTCACCTTAGCAGAGAACATAAGCAACTTAACAAACAGCAAATGAAATCACAAGGGTTGTAAAACCTCTATGATTAGCTGCCACCTAATAAACTCTCTTTCTCCACCTAAGAAAAATTAAAAGAAAATGAAAATCTAGAGGTTGATTATTAACTACTTATTTTAATTGTTGATAAGGACATGGATTTCTCCTTAAACATTCGAATGACTCAAGTGAAATGTTTCAGCCAGTCCAATATAATATATGACATGTAGTTTTATACTATATGATCTTATGACATGCTTGATGAATCTGTACCATGCACACTATTCACTCAAATTTTGTTGTTTTGACAATTATCTACAATTCCAAAGTCCAACTGTTAAAAAATTTCACATCAAATTAAAACAGAAAACATTAATTAGTATCTGATTTTTACCTCCATTAAGCCAAAGCACCAATGGTTTCTCTTCTGGCTTGGTGATAGCCTCATAGAACCAGTAAAAGAGTGCTCTTCCATTGGTTTCATTGACTGTCACATATCCAGCATAGTGCTGGAAATTCACCCTAGGCTGGCCAGGCAAGTTAGTCACAAGATCACCATTATGATCACCAGAGCTCAATATCCTCCCACCACCCCAATATTGCCTATGTCTAGAAGAAAATGAAAGAGCAGGCCTATAAGATAGAAAAAGTAAAAGTAAAAGAACCAAGGTGTATAAACTAGTCATCTTTAATACAATGTTATCCATATTATGGAAGCAAGAGAGTGAGAGATTTTCCACTTTTGATTGGAAAATTGGTTGCAGGACAAAGAGAGTTACATATCTATTTATAATGAGTGATGATGAACGAGGGGTACTTACTTGGTACCACTATGCCTCATGATGGGTAGAAAATTTTGGAAAAAAAGTAGATATTGGATTAGAGCACCCTACCTGGCAACACATCTTTATCTCACTTCTCCTTTTTGCCTCCAGATGCTATGCGACTTCTCGCATGGATTTTAGGTAGCTTCTAGATCATATTCATGCATGGAACAAGAGTGAGTGGAACAACCAATTGTGATAATATGGGTGGTTGAACATGAATCTCATGTTCATATATGAATAAATTTATTTTATACGATGGTGAATTTAAGAAATATTATACTTCAATTCTTTGGATTTGATATATAGATATTATTATTATTATAATTTACACTTTAGATTGAATTGAATTACTGTTCAAATAAAAATAATGGAAAAATCAAATTTGTCATATGTGATATGTGTGTTGATTGCCTTTAAACTTTAAAAACGTATATTTAGCAGAATATTATTGTATTTTTTAAAATGTATATTTTAGTCTTTCCTTCTAATTTTTCATCGGTTATTAATGACAAAGTGTCACTTCTGTCTTAAAATAAAGTTTAGAAGGAAAACAATTATTTCATATTAAATGATATGATTGTTTGTTCTTATCCATCCAAATAGATTCGATATATAAGTATGTCATATATTGGAATTACTAATAGGTTTCACTTTTTCTTTGGTACAAATATAGTAGAACTAACAACAGTCCCATCTGTAGTTTCGTAGTTTCAGCAAAAGAAAATTTAATAACCAAT
>PYAF01004503.1:8802099-8812628 GCA_007407185.1 Glycine tomentella | reverse complement strand
TTTAGAAGGAAAACAATTATTTCATATTAAATGATATGATTGTTTGTTCTTATCCATCCAAATAGATTCGATATATAAGTATGTCATATATTGGAATTACTAATAGGTTTCACTTTTTCTTTGGTACAAATATAGTAGAACTAACAACAGTCCCATCTGTAGTTTCGTAGTTTCAGCAAAAGAAAATTTAATAACCAATGCATATATATATATATATATATATATATATATATATATACTTGTTTTTAGGAAGGATATATATTTGTCATAAGTCATAACATATATCAAGTTTTTTTTTTAAGTTTTTTTTTTTGCAAACAGCAGTGCGAAACATCAAAAGATTTGGAAAAAAAAATTGCCACGGGACTTTAAGAATAAAAAGGAAAAAGGAGTTCGTGGAGAAAATTAAATTTCAAAACAATGCCTTGTTAATTAGATTATAGTATTTGTACCCGATAGCATATATAATTCATCTTTTCCTTCTTAGTTTTATTCTTATTTTTATTCCATAATCCATCAAATGGTTTCCAAAATCTATTTACTTTTATTGCTTTCCAAAATGATTCCATGATGTAAGAATGGACAAGCATGATCGACATGAGCGAAGGAGAATCTATTTGTAATTGGTTGGCATTTTGACCCTAACTAGTACTAGTTCATCCTTGTATAAGAAAATTGCCGTAATAATTAGTAGTACTAGTTCTTCCTTGTATAAGAAATGGCATGAAAAAGTAAGGTAATTTGTGAAAACTTATGATTTAATTTACATTAGGTATATCATAATATCATAAACACCACCTCAAGTCCCGCGTTTTCTTTCACAATCGTGCTATTTGAATTCCCTTCTTAAGCTTCATACAGATAACCACCTTATAGGGTATCTAATGTGAATTAAACAATAAGTTTGTGAAAATAATTGATATCATTTGTTTATCAAAATTGACAGAGAGTGTGCTATATATTAATACTCATCTTTAACTTTATATAACAAAATGGTATGTATGTATACTTATATCTAAAAAATATTTTAAATAAATAATTTTAAGTGATTAATGTGTTGAAATTAAATTTGAATTGTTTGAATAATATTTGATTTCGATTTTTTATAGAAATAATATTTTGTTAATTTTACTTACTTTTAATCAAACTCCGAATTCGTCAGAATTTTTTTTGTAAGATAAAAAAAAAGTATATGAAAAATATTTTCAAAGATACTATTCAATATATTATATATGTTTCTTATGAAGAGATTCATATCCTCCCCTCTTCATTTAATAAGTTTCACGTAAATGTTTGCTAATAAAAAATTGTTACTTATATATATATATATATATATATATATATATATATATATTAAAAAGTATGTTATATATGTTGGCTAGGGAGTTGGCTCATCAGGATTTAGGGATCATCCCCAAATCATGCCACCTGTATGAGTTGGATTTAAAAAAATGAAAATCACTTATTGGTAACTTATTTTATTATTGTTATGGGTTAATTAATTAACACTGTACCCTGCTTCAGATTTAATGATGATGATACGACGATTGGTGTTTCAACGCTATAACTTGTATTTCGAATTGTTGGGAGAGAAGAAAAAAAAAACCTTGTACATCGAATTTAATATATTAAATAAACAGATTGTTGTGATTAAATTTTGATGAAAATGGATTATGCCTACACAGATTTTAATTGCTCTTAATTTCACCACCTTTTTTTTAGGTCTAAATTCAGCCTTTTTTTTTAAGCGTGCATACGTATTCCCATATGTAAGACGGGTTGATAGCATATGTACCAAAAGGCTTCTTTTTTTTCTTTCTATCCATTCCTTTATACAGTAGAAGTCAATGAGGCAATTGCTCACATGATAACACTTGCAATATATTTAATATCAAAGTGTAGTTAGTGTTTAGATTTAACCTTTTATCCTTTCCACGTCTTTAGTATCCCCATATATATTTTAATAAATAAATATATTAAAAAAAAAACAGCAACAGAGTGAGAACAGGTTTGTTTGTTTTACTCATAATCAATTTAAATATATTAATTAAAAAGAAAATAAAAATACATACTCAATCAGTCAATCTTCAAATTTAATTTGCTGCGGCATAGTTAAATATTTTGCAACAAGCTCCAACTTGTTTAATTAATTAAATACGGATTATTTAAATAATATATATTTAGAAAATAAACTATTAACTTTCAAAATATAATTTCACAGCCTATATAAATCTTAAAAAAAATTAAGATAAAAAGTTAAAATTAAAGTTCTAAACCCAGTTATGCTGTCCCTGGATCACGTAAGGTACTTTGTATTTCTAATTAGCCCACAAGAGCTATAGAGATAATATTGAGCATGAATTGGATTTCTATTCTCTACCTTTCAAAATCCATTTTCCTTAATTGGTTTTATGATACTCCCTATCCTAGGAAAGTGAATAACATCAACTCTATCCATTACAGCCAAAAAGAACTCTGTAATAATTTTAATGAAAAAGCAAATGTTTGCGAAGTTTTATTCTGTCATTCCGTGAAGAGTCTTATTGAAAAGACAACACAAGATCACAGTTCATGCAACAGATATCTTAATTTTATCTTTCTATATATATTGACCAATGACCATATTCTTGTTGTTCTGTGATCATATCACGGAGGGCAAATGCATTATGGTATATATTCCAAAATGGTCGCTTCTTTCCCTATATATATATATATATATATATATAACAAAAAAAAAAAGCTATAGCTATGCGCTTTTGAGAATCTCATCATCACAAAGTAGAAAGGTGTTGGGTTTTTGTGGCGAACCTTGTGCCTTATGACTCTTGAACTCGGAGAAAAACCTAAGTGCTGATGAGAGGAATGGAAGAAATAATATCAAGTTGGTTGTTGAAGAATGACTTGGATTCCAACTTTATTAAGTTGAATAATAGGATATCATGCATATCATCTTTTTTTATATTCTTTTCTAATTAATTTTCTTCCTTTTGCCCTTCTATTTGGCTTTTTGAATTTAAAGTATAGTTCCTCAATTCGATTGTCAGGAAATAACGACGAAAAAGACAGATGTGAAAGCAAAGCTAGTTTGGTAAGTTTATCTAATTTGAGACATTTAGAACAATCTTACGTGACGGTATTGATTCTTATCGCAATCCTCAGGTAAGTGGGCAAGTTAATGTCTTTTAGGTATAGTAATGAAATGAGTTATATCAAACACATTAGCCAAACCTACCATAAAAGGGCAACAAAGAATTTGCCACACATAACTTCAACTTGAGCATTTATTGGCCAATAGATATCCACCTATTCCAACAGTAATTTCAATTTTTTAACATTATTTTATATCTTCATCGATTCAGCACCACTAAGAGGGACTATGACTATTGCATAAAATGCAATCAGTGATGAGCTCAATGGCTTTTTTTAATATTTCGAGAAAAATGCAACATCAGAAATTGCTATATATCTAGCCATTTAACTTGATCCAAAAGGTGACACGTATTCATATGCCAACTAGACACTAATTAACGTGATTTGTCAAGAGTCAGAGTTCATTTACTTTAATGCTATAGGTTTTGGCCTCTTTATCCTCTTCATTATTTTTCAAATTTTTTCACGATTTTATTTAACAACTCTATTCAATGATGTGCACTTAATTTCTAACGAGAGATAGGATTGTGATCAATTCCACACAGGAAGTGGTGTCAAATCAATTAAAATTTCTTATTACTTATTTGGTCAAATGAATTAAAATTTCTTATTAGTTTACAGCCAAGCAGAAAAGGGTTGCATGTTGGGGGAAGAAGGAAGTGGGGATCAACATGAACGAGATACAAGCACGGAAGAGTGTGAAAGAAGTCTCAGGTTGAATAATAATGGACAAAAAGTATGATATAAATTAAAAGTGGCAAGAATCAATTATGAAAAGAAATACTTAACAACACATTTTAAAAATTTAGTGAGATTTATGAAACATGTGATCCTCTTTTGACCTTCATAACCTTTATGATTTACTTTGCATGTTTGCCACCCAACATTTTATATCAGAAAACGAATAAATAGAAATATATATATATATATATATATATATATATATATATCAAAACATCTCTTACTCCAATTGTGTTGTGTTTCAATCAGAATAAAACATTTCTAATTACCAATATGGTGGAACATGGCCAAAAACTTTTCAAGTTCATACACAACTCTAATAGAAAAAGGTGTCCGAATGCAATGCCCGAGTTTTGTTGATGACAAGGGGGTGATGAGGCTCCCAAAAGTTATAGAAATTCAATTAAGACACCAAAACAGAAGAAGAAAGATTGACAACATGACGTTTAAAAACAAAACTGCTAACTTTCTACTCTTGTAGCAGTTTTGTTTTTATTTTCTTCACTAAAATAGTATTTGAAATTTTATATAGTCCTTCAATTTTGTTGTATACACTTACTTTGAGGTAATTTTTAAACCTTTTCTTTTATGTATATTTTTTTAGTACCAGGACTACTTAATCCTGTTTCAAAAAAACCAGGTGTACTTCATCCATTTAGTTACAACCCTGCAGAAGCTATAGATAACAGATTTTATATTCTGAAGTAGAAATTTTAAATAAAATTATATTCCTTTCCTGCCACACTCAGAGAAAGACATGTTTCCTCATTTGGAGTTTTCCTAAGTCGAAAGCCAAGATTACTTTAAACTTTAATATCAACTTTTCCTCAAAAATTTAAATGTTTGTTTAATATCGGATAACCTGTTCACACCTCTAGCTTTAATTAATAAAAGACTTGAGAATGAACTTTTGAAGATGGTTGATTTTGATGTGATTTTGATAAATCAAAGTTTTCTTGTTTTTGGTTATTTAACATAGTTATAGTTGAGATGTCATGAAAATATATATATATATATATATATATATATATAAACATTCTAACGATTGAGTAATAAGAATTTTATTAGAGTGACTTACCTAAGACAATGAAGTAATATATAGGCATCAGAGTTAGGTTGGATTTCTTAACATAGAACCTAAGGTCATTCATGCACAATTATATCCTATTTTGGTGTAGCAACATGACAATTTTATACCTAATAATCAAAGTGTGTTTCATTGTTCACGAGTGTTTGTTAATGTTCTTATCACTGAAGTTAATCTTAATCAACCCTTAAGTTTTGAGTCTAGGGGTGGCAAAGTGAGCTTACATCATCTCGATTTGCTATCAATTTGTCAACAAAAAATAGTCGAAAAATACAATCCATCTCATTTAGAGGAGGTTGATAGGTTGACAAGTTGACCTGCCAAAAGGTCGAATGGTAGGTTTGTGAGTTATGAAATCATAAGTTGACAAGTTAAGTTATCGAAACTCGCCTAAAAATATTCAAAATAAAAGATAAAATCTAATAAAAATATTGGAAAATGCTAATTCATTTCTTTATAACATTTCAGTCATTTTATTTTATATACATATACATATTAATCATTTCCTAATACTTATCAGTGGGGTTTAACCCACTTTGTCACACCTATTTGAGTTAACCAAATCTCAAACTTGTAAAGATCATCATATGGATATTGAACTCAAGGCCAACTAATGGTGATTCTAGGATCCTAAGTTAAGGGGCCAATCTATTTAATAAAATAAAAATTAATAAGTATTAGGAAAAAATTAAAGCCAAGATGTTCAAATAATATAAAATTAGTTAGGAGAGACAAAATATACACATTTAAGATATTTACATGTAATTTATTAAAAGTACTAGATGTATGTCCATCCCATCATTTAAATGTGATGACAAGCCCATAATAATTCTCAACTTTTATGGTTATTTTTTATTTTCAAATTCTTAAATATATTTTTAGTGGTCATAATTTTTTAAAGCAAAAACAATTGTTCACATTATCATTTTATTTTTGTTAAATGGATTTCATTAAATAATAATGTGACTTGTTATATTTATTAACTACTAATATGATTCACATTATTATCATGTAATAAATATTGTGTGTCATTTTAAAGATATTCTTAGAAATTTTTAACCTTCTGATTTTAGTTCTCATAAAATTCAAATTTTAATTTTTCATCTTTATTTTAAATACATTTCAATCACATTTAACAGTTCAATAAATTCTATTAACATTAATTTTAGCAAATCCTAACCTAGCTACAAAGGTATATGGTTTGTTAAATAGCTACATGTCAATTGGAATGGTACTAAGCAGGCAGACACGTATATATCTATCGGTACATGCCACCAATTTAATTAATTAGAAATGATTTTTCCAAATCAAGGAATGACTCATCCTAAGGAAAAAGTATGTAGTAGCTAAGAAAACAACATATGACTTAGACAAATATAAAAATCAACATGATTTGTCATCACAAATTAGTACTTCTTAAGCACTATTTTGATCATCTCTAAGTGGTTGTCAGACCAATATTTTGACACACGAAAAGACACATTTTGCACATGAGGATCAAACTGTGCGTGAGGATAGCATTGACCAGATAATGGAAAATCAGATAACCTCTCTATCACACTATCAGATCTCATCCTGCATATCCATATACATGTAAATGATTACAGTTGAGAATAGAAGTTGCAAACAGAGCAGAACATTGTAAGACTTCTTTTATCAAATACAAAGTCAACAAAGAATAGTAATGCCATTTGTATAATTTTTCAGTCACAATTGCGTTGAAATTGAAAATTAGCTGTGTGAGTGAGAATCAATCGTTCTGTTGAAAGGGGGAAAAAACACAAAATCTATTAAAGTACAAAAAAGACATAACGTGAATATGCACAGTTGTAAAGTGTGGTGCTCTAAGAATTGTACAATAAGACATTATTTCTTTTATTCTTTTTTAAGTATATCATAAGACATTATTGAAACAAACAAATAGATACAGAGAGAGTGTGTTTGAAAGTAAAAGAAATTAATTTTTAATTATATATATGGTCAAAATTAATTAATTTATATCTTCTTTTATCCTCTGTTTTTTGTTGTACGAACAAAATTAGCAATTTTACAGACTCTCGAGGGAGAGAGTTTGTTAATATATAAGCATGTAATTTTTTTTTTAAGAGAATTATATTAGTAAGTTAAAATTTTGATTTTCTTTAAACGTCCTAATGATGTAAATTGTTAACATACACTTTCTAAGTACTAGATAAATAAAATAAAATAAAAACTTTCTTAAGTCCGGATTTGAATAGCCCTCCAACTTCCAAGGCTCCAAGAAACTAAAAACTCAATCCAAGGTTGCACTCTATTTTTTTTTACTACTACCTGATATCATTGCTCATAAATCTAATGGATAAACGTGAGTAGTCAATGTTGTTGTGAGAAGCTGCATAAGCATCTTATTGAGCAAGTGTAACTGTTATTTAGGAGTTCTATGAAGTAATACTACATTTATAAATAAATAAATAAAATTATGCCGCTTTTTGTGGTGAAATTAGAGTATGTAGCATGATGTGTAATTCTATATACCTACTGCCTTTGTCTTTCTTCAAGACTTCAACCTTCATGATCTGTTTTCTTTTCTCTATTGCTTAACTTTTTTACCCATCATCTCTTTAAAATAAAAAAAAATAAAAAAAAAACTTTTGACCCCTCACCTTTTTCCCTGCATTAACCGTCTTCAATGCCACACGCAAGCAAGAAAAATAAGATGTGTATGATTTCAAATTTTATCTAATTTCAGTCGTGCAAAGTGGAGTTACATATAGGAAAGCAGAGAACAAGTTAACATGAAATTTATTAATAGTATTTTGCCTCAAATCACCATCAATGAGTATCAGTCACACTCATACACATCTTGACCTAGCTCTATAAATCTACTTGACGGTGTTTTATAATAATTAAAAAAAAAAATGCTTTGATCAGAAAGGGATAATATTTAGGTTTTAGGTATAGCATTCGTGCATTTGTGGGTGCGGATTATTAAATATAGAACTATCAAACAATACTGAGTTTGGAGGTAAAAAAAATAATGTAGATAATTGATATGTGGATATCATTTACCCAACTTACATGGACTATGTTTTACGTTGAATGTTTACATTACATTACTCCAAACTCCTTTAGACTGAGTAAAAGGTTATTGTCTAGAAGGCTATTGGTTTGGGTCGGTATGATTGTCTAAGTTAGTTGTCTAGCTATTTTTTGACTCAACCCAGCTCACTGTATAGTACTGCCTACCAAGGAAATTAAGTTAAATAACATGTGGGAATCAGTTTATTTAGGAGTTCTCATGAAAAAGAAAGAGAAGAAATACATCACCTTCCTTAATTGTTTATTATGGCTGAAGACTATGAAAGAACATGTGGCATTTTTTGCTTCTTCCATTTCTTAATATGGGCAAAAATGACCATTAGTTGGAAGGTGATTTTATTTACACTTTTTTTTTTCTTACAACACCCTCCACTATTTTATTCTTTTTTTTTGGACAAAATTATTTTCTCTGAAAATTAATTTCCTGAACATATTTTTAGAAAGCTGCAATCTTTCGGAAATTAGTTTTAAAAAGTTGTTTTTTTGTTTTGAAAATTAGTTTTTAAAAATATTTAAAATTAAAAATATTTATATTTCTAATACTAGTTTTAGGAATGTATTACGATTTTTTCTTCAATCATAATTCATTATGTATGATAAATTTGTTAGCTTTTATAAAAAAGAAATTAAAAATTCATACAAAGACTTTTTAAAAACTCAATTAGACATATATTTTTGTAAGTTGTAACTAATTAGAAATGTATATGTGTAACTGTGTAATACTGTATAAAAACTTTTACACCATCAACTAATCAAAAATTTATATTGAATATTAGTATAAATTATTTTACACAGTGAATACAACATACTTTATCCTCTCTCTATTTTTCTTTTTTTCTTTTCAAACTAAAAAGCTAGACAACCGGTTAATGGTCCATGACAAAGTCAGTACCCAGCCAAGCCCAGGAATCATATTGGATCAAAGCAAAACCTCAATCCAATTCTTAACATCACAACAATTGCCAAAAAAAACTTCACCACACCACCAATACCCAAACTCCTGGCTCAACATCCTTAAAACTAGAATAACAACCACCCCGACACCACAAACCCTAATCACCATCAACAAAACCTGTAACAAAATCCAAAAATGATAAACATGGGTAGGTCGAATGAAGTTACTCCGAGACTGATCAGATCTGGACTAGGGAAGGTGGTGCTACCAGGTGATGGACGGGGGTGGGTGGTGCAGCATCTTATTACTCGGACAGTGGGAAAAGTGGCACGATGGTGGAGGTGTTTGTGGTGAGAAAATGGAAATGAAAATTTGGGAAGTGAGAGTTGTTGAACAAATGATTCGTTTGGTAGGAGAAAAAGTAAAAGAAAAGAAAACTACCATTAACAAAAAAAAAAAAAAAAAATTCTTCTATTTGGTAATAGAGAAAATGGAAGAAAAAGAAAAGAAAAAATTGACTTTTAAAAACAAAATTTTAAATTTTTCACTCCTTCCATTTTCATTTTAATTCAAATTTTAAGTTTTTCTTCCGACAACGTGCGACCCAGATGGCCACCACATAGTCATCGCCGACATGAACCCTTTGCGTTACCGCGGCAAACCCAGGTTGGGAACTGTGGTGGAGCTTTTGAGGGTTACAGATTTGCTGAATTGGAGGCTCTGTGATGTGAGTCGTCTCTTCATTGTGTTGCATGGGAGTTCCGATGTTGTTACTGACCCTAATATGAGTAGAGAGTTGTACCGTGAGGCCAGGAGTGAGGATAAGACGATTAGGGTTTATGAAGTGATGATGCATTCGTTGCTCTTCGGGGAAACCGATGAGAATGTTGAGATTGTTCGGAACGATATCTTGGAGTGGCTGCTCGCTAGGTGTAAACAAACCAGAGTTGAATAGTGTAAACTATTTGGTTTGGTGATTGTGTGGAAAATGTGATGATGAGTTTTGATGAAATTTCGTTAATAACGATAAATGTTCTGTATATATTGTTTATTTATTATTTATGAAAGAAAAAAGATGTTACTGGTATTTTGGAACAGATATGTGTTAGATGAAGGTTTGGGACAGAACGGGCATGTTCTGTATTGTGGTATGTGTTTTTGGCAATGAGTTTGACGGCAAAAGAACCAATTAAATACAAATTAAATAAAAAATTACGTATTTGGTGTCGTCTCGAAACTATTTACGCATCTGGGGCAACTGGTCACGCCCAGAACCAGGCGTGACTAGGGGGTAGCCTTCATTTATGCAAATGGATCCATGAAACACAACGAAAGCGATGTTTCTTTTGAATGTCCCTCTCCAATACCAATGCGGGTTTCCGATCAGTGTTCTTTTGAAACACTGAAGCGTAGGATGAGCGACACCCTTATGATAAGCGACGACCAGTTTGTTGATGAAATCTACTACAGACAGCCAAACCTACATCCAGGTGACCAATGTTTTTTTCATTCTTTTCAACTTACAAATGATAACGATGTCTGCGTAATGTTGATGTGCAATGAACAACTGTCGAGCAT